>JAOTRH010000006.1:5568731-5600775 GCA_034768845.1 Heliamphora exappendiculata | reverse complement strand
GATCGGAGGAGGCGACGCCTCCTCCGCCACTGACGCCAGCGGCGGTGCTGGTGAATAAAATACCTTGAAATCAGGCGAGAGTAGGAGATGATGACGAACGCGGTAGCGATGACGACGACCATGGCTATCAATGGTGGAATGAAATCAACGGGGAGTTTCGACGGCAGAGACGAAGACGAAGAAGACTGAAGCTGGAAGGTGGCCGACGGTGACGGGGCCAAATCTCGTTCGTATTGTTCCGGTGACAGAGCAGGGGCCGGCGCGATAGCGATCATGATCGGCGGTGGAGTGGTGGTTGGTTGTGGTTGTGGTTGTGGTTTTGGTTGTGAAGGGTTCGTTTGGGGTTTTGTTTCGGGTTTAATGCTTTTGGTTGATTGAGGGAATGAATGTGCGTCCCGTCTTTGTTACAATTTGTTGACGGGGTTAGCGGCCTCCTCCTCGCATTCTTTTAGAAATCTTTTCATTTTCCTCACAAATGCACCTCATTCGTAATTGCCACAGCTCATCACAAGATCTCAAATCTTCTTAATGCAGACTATTAGATCTAACATCTCCTGAAAATATTTTTTAAATATTAATCAAATACTAAAAAATACAAATAAAAAAATAATTTTTACAAAATTATCTTACTTATAAAATATTTTTCATGATAAATATTTTACGTCGAAACAAATGGAACCTAAGAGAATAATGACAGAGATTATTTTTTAAAATTTAGTATTTGCCCTTTAAAACAAAAAATATTTTTTTATGTATAGGAATATAAATGTAATTTAGATATTAACTCCGTGTGCTAAAATTTAATACCATACATCTGTTATTACTAATCCTATCCATTCAATTCCGAGGTATTACTAATGTTAATCACTTTGCCCAAACAAACAACTCCTTGTTGGGTGTGGATTACTAATTTAATCCCATCCCTTAATCCCCTAATTAAACATCACCTTATTATAGTACTTGCTAAAATTAGGGATGTAAATGGTTTAATTTGGTTAGTTTTTCAAAAAATTGTCACTAATGGATTTTGCTTTTTTAATATTAAAATTGTAAAAAATTATTATTAAATTGAACTAAGCTTGTGTTTGGATTAGTTTTTTTTTTTAATTTAACTTTTTGAATTTTTTTTTATAAAATATATAAAAAAATCAAATAAAATCAAACCAATAAACTTTTTAATAAAATTTTAAGCAAAAAAATCATCCAGAAAACCTAAGCCAAATATAGACTAAACCATCATAATAAAATTGGTCAAACTTAGTACACTTTAATTAGTATACACTTTTTATAGATAAGGCAATTAATTATAAATAAGTATTGAGTTGAATAATTGATTGTATGCATAGGGAGAATCATTTATGTAAATATTGAAATTGGCTGTGAAAGATTAAAATTATTAAAAAAACTCAAAGGTTTCTTTTGACCATGACAGGTCTCCAATCATGTCCATTCTAACCTTGAGAGATATCAATGATGTGAACACTTTTTCAAGACGTACCAACCACTTAGAAGATATTAATTACAGTTCTAAGGTTGTTGTACGTACTCTAAAGAGCTCTAAAAAATTTTTAAGCACTTTGAAGGTATGAGTAATGGCAATAACAAACCGTTCTTCCATTAAATTAAGGAGGATTTAAATTTTAAAATGAAAGATATTTTCAAAATCCTTTGGAATCGGCTGTCCTATGTGGTTTTATGGCAAATTTACTTGAGATTTGATAATATTGAAATAGTAGTTTATGGAAAATACAAATTTACTCATATGAGATTTGTGAGACTTTTCAATTCCCTTTATCTACTGGCTATGTTATCTTTTTATTTTTTTTTTTGTCACTTATTGAGTTTGCCCTTATGCAGGTTCTTTAAAACTAAATACAAATGGATGTAAAAAAAATCAGTACTCGAGTTACAGGTTTTTGAGGTTTATTAAGAGGGAAGATAGGAAGATGGGTGATAGAATTTTTCAAAAGAATGGATGCAAAATTAAGCATAGAATCTAAGTTATGGGTTATATACAATTATCTCACTATTCTACACGAGCAATGACAGAAAAATATAAAAATTAAATTATAATTAAACTAAGCTGTCAATTTTCTTAACAAACAAGCACATGAGAATTATCAACACCGATCAACAACGGAAGATGTTAGATTTTTGCAAAAAACTTCTTCTACGATCAAATATATATATGTATATATATATATATATATATATGAATTCAATCAATGTACAAACTACCTTACCTATTTAGGCATTGAGTAAAATAAAAAACTTGTCACGTGTAACTCTTTGCCTGCATCGATTGAAAATATTACATGAAAAGATACAATGGAGACTTCGTCACTTAAGGTTTAACAGTCCCTTTTTTTTTGTTTATTTATTTATTTATTTTTATTTTTATTTTTATTTTTTTATGTATCCCACCAAAAAAATAATTATTAATCGTACCCACATATACAGTCTACTTAATTTTAGTCATTAAACTTTTCTGACAGTCAACAATACTTAAAAATCACAGTAATTAAACAAAATAACAATCAAACTTTAATTAGGTACTTTGGATAACTTTTTTATACCTTTTTTTATTGTGACTTTTTTCACATTTTTTTATTATTTTTGTCTTCTTTTTTTGTTTACATTTTTTATTTTTTGACGCGTTATGATAAAATAAATTTAAAAATATTATCATTTTGGTTAAAATTGTAAAAATTTTTATTAAAAATGTTTTTTTAAAATAAAAGCCTTCAAGTGATATCTTTTTGTCTTATATAATTTTTTAAAAAATCCTTGGTCATTTTTTTTTGTTTTCTCATTGCGAGAAATTTAAAAGATATCTTTATTTGAGCTAATGTAAGAAAATCACTAAAAATAAAAAAAAATTATATAAAAAACTAAATAATTGAACTTAAACCAACTTAATTTAAAAGTAAACAAATTAAGAACTTTTGGCCTATTTGATTTATTTAGTCTAATATATATTTAGGTCTTGTTGGTAACCTAACTTGAAGTTAAGTTTTTTTTGTTTTTTTAAAATTATTTTAAGCTTAAAAAGTCAAAAATTAGTTTGAGAGAATTATGTGGTGATTTTAAGTCATAAACTTTTAAAGTAATTTTAAGTCAAAATGCAAAATATTTTGCTGACACTCCGTTTAGTTTGAATGATTTTGAGAGAAAAGAAATAAAATAGAATTTTTTAATTTCTTTATCACTTGTTTAACTTATTAAAAATAAAAGAAATGGAGAGAATTGAAAAGAAATTGAGATAAAGAGTTATCTATCAAAATCACTTTTTAAAATTTTTTAAATTAAAAAAATTTGGAGAGAAAAGAATTGAATTGATTAATTATTTTTATAATACTTAAATTACCTTTTTAAAATAAAAGAAGTAAAAAAATAATAACAAGAACAAAATTATTTTCATAAAATAACTAGTACTTTTTTTTTTTATTTATGAAATCTATTCAAATAAGAGTAGAGAGAAATTATTTTATTTTTTCTCCAATTAATCCAAACAAAAAAAAAATTATTTTATTTTCTTTCCAATTAATTCAAACAAAAAGAAAAAAAAAATCATGATAATTTATTTTATCTTATAATTTAAGAAGAGAAAATATAATTATTTTTTTATTTTCTCTTATTGATAACCAAACGGGCTGTTAAAGTTGCTATAATTTTTTAAAATATATTTATAGATAGTTTTATAATAAATATATATATTGTTTAATATATTTTGATGAATACATTTTAAAAAATAAATTTTTATAAAAAAATATATTTGTATAATAAAATATAATTTTTTTAAAAAATATAAAAAAAATTATATAAAAAACAAAAAGGCAAAAAGCATTTGAATTGAAAAACAAAATTTTTTAATTTTTGGGCTGCAAAAAACTTGTCTTTAAACTGATTGCCAAAGAGACCTTAACCACTTTTAAATTAAAATTTGATTTTTATCTCTTTATTAAATCTTAAAAATCAATTCATTTTACAAAATTATTTAAAATTCATATTAATTAATTTTTCTTCGGACCAGCACGCCTCGTTTCTTCTTCGGACCCAAAAAGGATCCGCTTTCCCTGCGCCGTCGTATCCATCATCTCTCTCTCTTTCTCTCCATTGCATAGATTCTACGTACAGATCGAAAGATTCAATCACCCTCTGAGCAAAGCCACCCTAAAACCCTCTCAATCCCACTCATCAATCCCCCCCGATTCCTCATCCCTCACAATTCACAATTCCCCTTTTATTAATGATTCTACTCTGAATCCCCCTTCAAAAGCTAGGGGTTTTCTCTAGCCTCATTCTTCCCTCCCACCATAGCCAGAATCGAATTGAGAATCTCGCACCACGTACTCAGATTGTTTGGCCATTCATTAGGTCACTTACTGATTTATGTATTTCATCTAGGTTTGGTTTATCTCATGAAAAAAGCTTCCGATTTTTTTTTATTTTTTTTAATTTAACGTTCCGATGAGTTGAAGCTGGAAAAAAAATCGCTTTCGTCACTGAAAAAAGGTCGGCGAACGATATTTTGATTCGTTTTTATGTGTTTGTTCGTTTTTTTTTTTTTTACGGATGTGCTCGATTTCAATACTTTATTGTCACTCATTTTGAGTATCAAGAAATGTTATTTTAGGTTTGTTTGTTGCTAATTTGTATTGATCTCTTTTGTATTTTAATGGTGGAGAAGGTGAAGGCACTGGTGGTGTGTGGTGTGGCTGGAGGAATGAAGGGTTGGCTGCATTAACTTAGAACTGGAGCTCTGGTGATGATGGCGTTGAATCGTAATAGCATCAATTTGATCAACTGTTTCTTTCATTTTTCTGAATGGCATCCCTTGCAATAGCGAAGCCCGTTGGGGCTTGGAGCCACGCACCTTTAAACTAGGTTGGCATCTACAATCTGTTCATCTGTCTACTCGCCAACAGATACCTAAATTTATCTTATTTCAATTTTTTACGCAAAAATGCTAAGTACCCATAAAAGTTACCCATAAAACTCCATACAATTTGAAATGAATGGCCTAGATTAATTGTTTGTGATGCGGGTATACTTCAAATGAATCTCGACTATTCATTTTGAATTATGGGTAAGTTTCTGGGTGTCTTTTATTGGGTTTTACGTGGTAGTAGATTATCTGTCTTTCTATTTTTCATGTTTGGCAAAATATATGTCATGGAAAGTACATTTTTTGGGGTCATAAACTGCATTAGGTTGAAAGGGATTGACGTGTCTGGGGTTGATATTAATGGAAGGTGTATTATTGTCTTGTTCAGATTTTGGGATCAAGTTTGTCCTTCATCGCTGTAAATTGTAATTTATCACTTCAAAACTGAAGCTTCTTATGTTCAATAAGATCTGTTCATTTGCGAGAGGAATCCAAATGGGCTGTTGTGGCTGTTTCGGATTTTCATTAACAAGAAAACCCGAAGGGTTAGCTAGGCCTAATGCACGCATGGGCAATCACATGTCACAGGAGTTGTTGCTGAACGAAGAGCTAGAAGATGTGGATGATTATTCAGATAATGATGATGTATCTGATTCTGCACATGGAGATGGGGGCGTGATAAGAAGCCCAACCAAATGTTCGGAAGAGATTCTTACGTACAGAACTGAACATGGATTGATTTGTAGGGAATTTCCTGTTAAGGAAACCCACAAACTTATTCGCTCAGAGGTAACCAGTGGGATGTATTTTAATTTCTAGTTATGAGTTTAATTCAAAATCTTTACTTCTCAGTCCATACGTGTCAAAAAAAGAGAAGCAAAAAGCTAGTCTGCTTGCAAGGTTCATTGAGTGTATTTCTTTGTTTTGGTATATACTGTCATGGCTTTATAAGCATTGAAGAATCTACCTCCATTAGTCAAGTTTGCTATATGTAAAGGTTGTCCATGAGATGCTACTCACTTGATGGTAGTGCCATGTCGGATTAAATATCTGGATGAGATGTAAATGAATTTTAGAGGTTATTAGTCTAGTAGCTTAATGATCTGGTTCTTCTTCTACTTCATCTGCCCCATGATGTTGGCATGCTACTGAATGGTTACATGCCTGTACTGTAGGATATTTTTGTCTAAAATATCAACTATGGAGATTTGTATCGCTAAACAAATTCCAAGCAATTTTATTTAATATATTTGTTTAAATTACACCATTCCACCGCCGAGTATGCTTTAAAAGTACATCTAAGTTGTCACCTTGGGGGTTAGAATAATTATAATATCTACCTTTCTTTATTTTGGCATACTATCTGGGGGGTTCTGGTTATGTGGTGAGCTTTCTCTCCACATTATTGAGATGCTACTTGATTGTTGAGATTTAAATTGCTTTATCATAATTCATTCGATCCTCTCTAGCTTTTTGCGTTAACAAAAATGAACAATATTTTAAAGATGAGCCAATTGAAAAGCTTTTATCTGTTTGTGTGCATGCATCCTATTTCATTAGCATTTAATGTTAAGAAAGATGAACAGTATTTTATGAGGTGTCCAATTAATGCTAAATTCATCAGTATGCACACATGCTCGTTTTTCTGTAAGCTGTTATACCATCTGTATTGTTATCTTCCATGTGAAAATTTTGCGCTCAGATGTTTTGTAGGTTAGGAAACGTATTACAACCTTAAATATTAGGAGGTCATCATTTCAACTGTTGATGTCTGGCATGGAAGTACTATTAATTTTTGGCATGTCATCAGGATGAAAATGGGAACAAGGTGGTTAACCAATATGTTCGTGAATCTAGGATTGGTTCTGGTAGCTATGGAAAAGTGGTAAACTTAAATCTTGATATTTTGTTACTTCTTAGTTGCTACAGGAAGTTATTTTTTACTCTTACGGCCTTGTTAATGCAACAGGTTCTTTATCGAAGCAGTGTTGATGGGAAGCATTACGCAATTAAGGTAGTTTTCTCATCATGTAGGGACCTGTGGTTGTGGAATATACTTGTGTTGTGTAATGTTCTTATAGCCTCATGGATCGTGTCTAGCTCATATGAAACGGCCTATAGTTTTATTGGATATGCTTCTTCCCTATAAGGGGATGTGGAGTCTGAATAGGCTTATTTAACAAAATAAAGGCATCTTATTATTCTTTCTCTTGTACTGAAGTTGTATAAGTTACATTGAAATATGATTGGTATTGGTTTGGACTGGTCACTAGTGTGACCAGAAAATGTTAACACCCCAACAATTTACATATAGATTGCACGTTCCAAAGTACTGTACACCTTTATTCAAGCACGGTGAATTTAGCAATCCAAAGTAGTCTCCCAAGTATTTCCTATTTATTTTCTCAACATTTTTCACACGAGAAAAAATCAAACGTAATAAATTAAAATATGGAGAAAGTGGATCTTTGGAAAGACAAAGTTCTCAACAAATGATGGTAATGCTTCTAAAAAAATGAGTTTTACATGAATAGTTTGAAAATTAGTAGTATGTTTTATGAGATGTTTATCGCTGTGAAGAAATATATTCAAATATTGTAACCTATATACATCTACCACCATTGTATCACAACTAATGGTATGTGGCATACCATGCTCCTGTTTCCGTTCCTTGTGCCAGAATAATCCACAATTTAGGTAACAAAGGTTTGGATTTAAGTAGCCCCAAAAGAGTTTGAGCTGATCTTGTTCATTTATTTGTCCGGGTTCAATGGGCATTATTCAATCTTAATTAGGATGAGGGATTTCCTTGTTTAGTACCTTTTGTAATATAACTATGCAGCATTATGAAATTGAAAATTAATGCTAAATTGTTTACTAAATTTATTTGTCCAATTTTAAATTGCAGGCCTTTCACAAGTCTCATTTGTTAAAACTACGAGTAGCACCTTGTGAAACTGCAATGACTGATGTTCTACGTGAGGTATTTGTTCATGTTCTGTGTGATTTATCTTGTTCAATTATTATCGGAACTTCTACGGAAGTCTATCAAACATTTCGACATCGATGGTAATGTGTGCAATCATGGTTGTCAAATTGTAAATCATTTTGCAAAATAAGGAACAATGAATGGTATCTAATCACGAATTGTAAAATTCACTTCATTTTATAATACGATTATACTTATTTTTATGCTTGGCCTCGTTTATGCTCGTTATAGAGCTTAGGATTGGATTACCAATCTGGTGGAGCCAAGAATCACTTGTTTGGTTGCTATAAAATGGACTAGATTAATAATCCGGTTGGACTACCAATTCCACCAATGTGGTGGATTAGTAATAACCATCTCAACATGGTATTACCAATCCAATCCCCTTGGATTGAATGGTGAATTCTATTATTACTCATGTCTTATTTTTTCATTGATAGAATTGTTATCATTTCGTATAATAAAATGAATAATTTATTTTTAATGTTAATAACTTTTTTTGTCAATAAAAGTAAGAAAATATTTTTATTATGTCAAATAGGGCAATTTAAAAATATTTTTTAAAAAAATTATTTTAACAGAGTGCAAACATTCTCGTAAAAATTGCATGCTTGCTACGAATCTTAAAGATAATAAATAGATAAAAATCAAAATTTAAAGGGTGAGATTTTAAAAACCCAGAGCAAATATCACATAAAATCGTATTTTGTTTTTTTTACATTTCACGGTCATTTAAAAAAATATAAAATCTTTATTAAATAATTTTAAAAATCATAAAAACGAAAATGAGTAAATTTTAACTTTTTAACTTGTTAGGATGTAAACATTCAAAAAATTTACACTAGAAAAAAATCCCAAACAAGGCCTTAATTGCACTAGTGAATGGTTGAAGCATTAAGCCTGTGTTTGGACTAGCTTTTTTTAGTGGCTTTTAAGTTTTTTGATTTTTTTGTAAAAAAGTAGATGTTAAATCATGTAGAAAAAGTGAAAAAAAGCTTAATAAGCAAAATCAGTTGGCTTTTTTGTGGCTTTTAAGCCAAAAATTCACAAAATTAAGCTAGCCCAAACACAGGCTAAGGGTAATATTAGAAATTAACAAATATAATCATATCTCACATTATTCAATTTCTCTCAAATTAAACATGAGTTTGTCTAGTCCAATATCTAATTACCTAATCAAACATAAAAAAAAATTACTATCTTCTCATTACTTATTGTGGGTAACTCATGTTAGAACGGTGTTGTATCACCTACTTCACTCTGCTAAGGCGCCAATGATACAAGCTTCTAAGGTACCACCTCCATGCAACCTTTCAAGGTATCACTTCCAATGCGCCAAGAGTACAACCTCTAAGGCGCCAAAGTTACAAGCTTCAATACACGTTAATTCAAGGTTAAGAGCAGGACCCGGATCACCTCGGAACCACTAGGAGGATAAGTGGATTGGAGGTTAGAGTTAGGTTCGTCAAGTTTGCTTAGCCGAACTATAAAGTTGACTCCACCTTGACCACCTCAGGGCAGAAAGGGGCCTGACCATTCCGGTTGGGCCGTTCTGTCACTCCACCGCATTAACCACCTTGTGACGTTGATATATCGCAACTATCCCTGATACGAGTAACAAGTGGTCAGGTGACAGAGAGGTCAAACCTCGAAAAAATCGAATCAAGGGAGACGAGTCACGTGTTACATGCAAGTTGTCTCCCTTCCTTGGTTCTGCTTATATAAAGGTCAGCTCTCATTTATTATACAATAGCAAGAACAGAACAATTAATGTTGCCTTCTGGTCATTACTGTCATCCCCGTCTTACCCTGAGGTTACTAACTCTCATCTCCTTCTACATTCGGTGACTCTTGTGCCAAGTCGAATGCTTATATTCTCCCAGATCATTCATCTCTCTATACCATTGTCAAGATTATACCCTGCTGGGAAGACATATAGCGCTCACTCGTCATGGCTAAAGGGTATTTAACACATGGAGGCAACTCTTCTACCCTCTTAGTGGGGTAAGACACCACAGAAACTTCAAAGCCTCGCCAAAATTAGGAGGTGCCAGAAGAGCCCCAAACCCAAAACCTCAACACCAACAAGCAAGACAAATGCAATCCAAATAACTTCAGACCTAATGAAAATGGAAGCTTTATGTTTTCTTCAATCAAGGTACCAATCTGAAATTTTAAATTACTTGTAATTTAAATGAATGGAACTCACCAAATGAAGAGGAATAGAGGTTAGCCGAATGGATGAAAGCCAAACAAGCTCCTGAAACCAAAATGCAGCAGCGGAATAAAGCCTTGAGCAGAAGTGCACTGATGAACCGAATGGAAATTCTTCGCTGAATGGTGTTAGTAGAATTTCATTTCTCCAAATAAAACCCTAGCAGAATGGGCAAATTCAAATTGAGGCCCATGTCCTAAACTGAGGCTTGACCGAATAGGGTGAAGGTCGAATGCAGGCGCTAAGCACTTCGATTAAACGTATACCTTCTAGGAACCCTTTGCCTTGAAGGGACACGACCGAACCAGCAAAAAAACTCAGCCAAATCAAGAATGGTGGCGTTTGAATGATGTAGGAACGAATGGAAGAACCGCTGAATGATAATCTGGATTAACTCTTTGCCGAATAAAAATTCCCTTGCCGAATAACCGATTCGAGGCTGAGTGATGAATGGAGAAATCCTTTTTGCACCAAAAAACCCTTGCACCAAAAATAGGTACCTTGCGCCGAATTGATTTTGCCTTACACCGAATGGTTTTAGCAGAATGAATTATTCTCTTTCTTTTTGAAAATAAGCCCTAGCCAAACAGTCCAAGTTGAATGGAGCCAAGGATATGAAACTTAAACCTGTGGAAAACCCTCTAACGAATGAGAGTCGAACGGAAGTTTGGTCAAACCGAATGGAAGTCGAATAAAGCCCTAGTAAAATGGAAGTTGAAAATCACGATTAAGCAAATTGAAACCCTTGCGCCGAACCGAGCCTCGCATTGTGCCGAATGGAGGTTTTTCCCTTGCCAAATGGATCGACAATGCCTTTACTGAATGGAGATTTTGCGCTCGCACCGAATGGCTTAGCCAAATGGTTAATATGAACTGAATGGAGCCGCGAGACCCACAAAATGGAATTATTGAGTTACTCCCTTGAACCGAACGATGAATGGAAGAAACCGAATAGCCTTTTAACCTGGGACCCACCGCCGAATGGAGTTTCAGAATGAAAGATGTTGAATGGAAGTCACGGTTCCGTTGAAAGACGAGTTACAAATACCGAATGGAGCAACAAGCCCTTGCGCTGCGTGAAACCCCTTCGCCGAACGAAATGCCACAAATTTAAGCGTATAGGATGAGTCGGCAGTGCCTTTGCCGAATGGAGGCTTTGCTTTTGCCGAATGGAAGTTGTCCCACTGAATGGAGGTCTAATCTGGTTGCGCCGAACACAGGCTTTGGCCGAATGGTTTTAGGGGAAATTAAAAAATCTGATTTTTCCTTTAAACTGGCGAATGAAAGAAATTCGGTAGGCACCGAGTGGAATAAGTCTTTAGCCGAATGGAATTTAAAAAGCCAAGCAGGCCCACAAGTGGAATCACCGAACAGAAGGAAATGAGAAAGTCAAGGACCACACTTGTGCTCGACTGCTTTGTTTACTCTGGAACTTATAAATGGTTCAACAACACAATGAATTCTATTTATATGGGTTCCATGATTGAAAAATCAAGTACAAAGTGAATCATTCGATGATCCACAAAGCAATTTGAAATCCAGTGATGGTTTTCACTCAACCCATCAGTTTACATAGATTGATTAATTTAGATTGATTGATTGATGGTATCAGATAATAGTATGTACGCAATCCATTTACTCAGCAAATGGCTTTCGCACAAGGGGGTTAATGTGGGTAACCCATGTTAGAACGGTGTCGTACCACCTCCTTCACTCCATTAAGGCACCAATGTTACAACCTTCCAAGGTACCACCTCCACTGCGCCAAGAATACGACCTTTAAGGCGCCAAAATTACAAGCTTCAATACACGTTAATCCGAGATTGAGAGCAGGACTCGAATCACCTCGGGACCACTAGGAGGATAGGTGGATTGGAGGCTAGAGTTAGATTCGTCAAGGTTACTTAGCTGAACCATGAAGTTGATTCCACCTTGACCACCTCGGGGTAGAAACGGGCCTGACCATTCCGACTTGGCCGTTCTATCACCCCGCTGCTTTAACCACCTTGTGATGTTAACATATTGCAACTACCCCTAATACGGGTAACAGGTGGTCAGGTGACAGAGAGGTCAAACCTCGGAGAAGTCGAACTAAGGGAGACGAGCCATGCGTTACATGCAAACTATCTCCCTTCCTTGGTTTTGCTATTATAAAGGCCAGCTCTCATTTATTACACAACAGCAAGAACATAACAATTAATATTGCCTTATGGTCATTACTGTCATCTCCGTCTTGCCCTGAGGTTGCTAACTCTCACCTCCTTCTACCTCCGGTGACTCTTGAGCCAAGTCGAGTGCTTTTATTCTCCTAGATCATTCATCTTTCTGTACCATTGTCAACACTAATTCCACCTCATTATCAATGCATATACTAATCCACTTCATTATTAATTTCACCCAACCTACGCCGGTTATCAAACAGGGCCATAAAACCCAGTATATACTGCCTAGTTTATTTGTTATTTAATGGTTGTACTTAACTAAAAAATGATAGCAATGGTTGTACACTCGTGTTTTCGCAAATGAATTGTACACTTATAATTGGCTATAGATTATAATACAATTCATATATGTGGCGATGTATATGCATGTATGTATTTATAAATAAATTTTGTACATCAAGATTCAAAATTTAGAATACAATATTTAAGGGTTTTGGACTGAAAAAAAAATAAAGGACTAACATATAATAAATACCCAAAACAACAACAATAAGCATAAGATGATGACCAAACACATAACTACTGAGCTGATAAGAATGGATGGATAAGATTACACCTGATGCTTTTCCAAAGGAGGGGTTATTATGATCGAAAAAAAGGGTTGAGTTATTATCATTGCCTTGACCGGCGTCATTTAGAGCCTTTTTTTATAAATAAAAAAATTGGCCTAAATTGCAAGAATCATATCAATCGATCTGTGGCTCGTACGAATCCATCTGACTTCCTATTCTAAGTAGCCATTTGTATTGTGTAGTCTGAAACTCGTATCGAATCCTATGAATCGAATGGTGAATCGTACAATTCTAACAACCATACCGGTAATCTTCAGAAAACCTCCACTAATTATTGATTTATTTATTGATTGGATATGAACACTTTGTTCAGAATTTTCTGTATTCTACTACAGTTACCATACTCATTTTGAAGGGTTCCTTTTTCCTTATCAATTATGGGCTTATTAGGTGGATTAGGTAGCCATACTCTTTCTGGCTGTGGTGTTGTCATAGTGACAAATTCGGGATTCAGAAAATTTGCAGCATAGAAAGCATTTGTGATTCGGAAGTTATTCTGAATAAAAAAAGATTAGTAAAGAGAAATATTTATCAAAAACACTTTCTTTTATAATTATACTTAATAAGTTGGGAAAATAAAAAAATACAGGTATAATGTAAAATATTCCGAAGTTGTGGCAAAAGATTATCATTGAAACAATTAAATTTGCCAGACAGATTTGGTTTCCGTTCGTTTGATAAAACAATGTAGATAGATGTGGGATATTTTTGTTAAAAAGGGAGAATTTTGTTACTATGGTTTCATTATAGAGCATGGAAACTATTTCTTCAATATTGCCTTCAATATTGCTCAGGTTTAATTTCCCTTTAGTATTTCAATAAACACAGCCAGTTTTAGAACTTTTTTTTTTGTTTAAATATCTTTGGTTTTTCAATAAATTGATATCCAGTTTTAGAGCCTCCGTTTTTTCTTTTAAAAAATTATGGTGGCAAGTTACTTCCTTTAACTTATTAAGGTCTGGGTTTATTATGTTAATTCTTTTGTTTTGCAGGTTTTGATCATGAAAATGTTGGACCATCCCAACATAGTCAATCTCATCGAGGTGATTGATGACCCTACCATGGATCACTTCTACATGGGTATTTTTTGCTGATATATATATATATCTCTCTCTCTCTCTCTCTCTCTCATGCAACTTGTCATTCATGTCATGTCTATGCATCTAAAGTGATCTTCGTCTCACACTATGGTTTTTCAAAGAATGTTAAAGTTGGCTTTGAGTTTGATGAACACTTCTTTCGTTTCTTCAGTTCTGGAATACGTGGAAGGTAAATGGGTATGCGAGGGTTCTGGTCCACCAGGTGCCCTAGGAGAAAACAAAGCACGAAAGTACTTGCGGGATATAGTTTCTGGGTTGATGTATCTCCATGCTCATGTATGAAACTTGCTGTTTTTATTTTCTATTACAGCCCCATCATTTTTCATGTTCTGCAGTGCCATATACTCTTGGCTATTGTCGTGGTATTGTCTCGTGTGGACCTATGTTCTGGACTCGGGTATGCGTGTTGGGTGATAAGTATGTTTCTAAGTGTCTCGTCTAATTCTTATGTCAAGAATATGAATACTGGGAGTCTGGGATGTGAAAATATTTTTAGTCCTTAATATGTTCATTTTAATTTTTAGGGTAAATAGTATTATAAGGTTTCATAAAGCATTTTATGCATAATATGAGAGTTTATGCATAGTCTATGGTAAATTCAAATCACTAAATGTGTAACTAAAAATGTCAGGCACATATCTCACCTCCTTAGTCAGGTGTTTGAGTGTTCGACATGGGTACTTTATACATTTAGGGCATGCTTGTTTTGATGGAAAGAAGTTTGGGATTGGATTAATTATCCAGTCTCCCATGTTTGGTTACCATTAATGAGTCCGGATACACTATTCAGGGGGACTCCAAATCCCATAAACATAGAATAATTTTGTCTTAAGAGGAGGGGTGGGATTGACAATTCGGAATTGAAAAATCTATGTTTAAATGTCAAAAAAAGTTTTATTATTATTTTTTAGAATAATATTATATATTTCTTAATTAGAAAAAAGTTCTTTATTATTAGTTTTAGAAAAATAATTTATTTTTTAATTATAAAAAGCAGTTTATCATTTTTAAAAAAAACTGTTTGTTGTTTTTTTAAAGAAATCTGTCTATTATTATTTTTAAAAAAAATGTTTTTTATTATTTCTTATTTTAAAGTCTGTTTTTTTATTATTTAAAAAAATGTTTTTAATATATATTTTATTTTAAAAATGGTTATTTCTTTTTGTTTTTAAGAAACTTTCTTTCTTTGTATTTTTCTTTTATTAAAAAAAACCTATTTTATTTTTTTATTATTTTTTAACTGTTTTGTTTTTATAATAATATTGCATCCCCATTGTCTTATTTGTACATGTTTTTTCTTTGGCCACGAAGAATAAAGATTATTTTGCTGCCTTGCTTGCAATTTTTATAAAGTGGTTATAAAGAATAGGGTTCTAATCTCCATGTGCACACCAATAAGTTATGTTTAGTTCTTTAATGAGTTTTTAATTACAAATTTCAATTAGGAAAAGAATTTATGTCACACGATGAGAATATTGCGTAATTGAGTAAAAGATATAGTGATACCCTATTACATATTGGTAAAAAACAAAAAATAAATTTGGTACCTAACGAAACAAATAGAACATTACTAAGTATTTGAGTTTAAGCATTTAGGTCACATTGTTAAAATATTTATTCAAAATATTAGAACTGTAATCTATTTGAATCGTTCCAACAACCTGAGATATAAATGTCTTCTCTAGAAGCAAAGACAAAGATAAGAGATTAAAAGAAAGGAAAAAGGAATCAGAAAATTTTTCTTACCTTAGTCGTGATAAAGTAATGAATCATCCCTTTTTTAAAATTAGAATTCAAAGTTACACCTAATGTATTTCTATTACCTACTTTGCTATTTCTCTTGTCAAATTTATTATTTGGCAAGAGATCTCAAAAAATTCTGTTTGCAATCAGAAGTTTTATCTAATTATTAGAATGATAGTTGGGTTTTCCAATAGCTTATTAGCATCAATATTGGAGCAATATATTATATATGATTCCCACATATTATAAATAACCATGTTGGTATCACCATTGTAGTGCTGATTGTTTTTATGATGAAGCTTAATATATTAATTACTCATCACTAGCTTTGAGATTGAGTGCATTTATTCACAATCTGTATTTAATAAAAAAGTGTAAACTTGACAAAAGGAAAAAAAATTTTGTAATACCATATGATTTTATATTGCTCATCGTATGCTATAATTATGTTTCAATTGTATACATTTTGAACATCCTATTTTAGAATTATATTATACTATGTATTTTTACCATTCACCGAGTTATCGATTAACGTTGTTTTTAATATTTTCAAAAGATTGATAAAAGGCTAGTAAAAATTTTATTGTGTTTTGAAACCCAATATCAGCGATCTAATAGAACACTTCATCTATGTCTTTTAAGACATTGGTTGTTTGGTGGGTTGTTGTATCCTACGAACGTTTGTTATATTTTGAATTGTCGTTTTATTTAAATTTTTGGTATATATCAGCACATTGTATTTTTTGTAGTACTATGTTTTGATTTTTAGTCTTTCGTGGCCTATTAGGCCAAGGCCTGTAGTCTACAACCGGTCATGCGTTCGAATTCAAGACATGACACCATCCTAGTCACTTTTTTTATTTTTTTCTCTTTGCCCCTATACTGATAAGAATATCCAAGACTTGAATAAAACAACACACTCATAACCTTGCATTGATTTATGGTCATTTTTAGTCATAGTCACATTTAAGTTGATTTTAAAAATCAAATATGTACTTTTTAAAATCATACCTAAATATAAGTTTTTAAGGAAAATTTAATAGGTGATACAATAATAATAGAGGTTAAAAGAAAGAGTAATCCATGTGATGCATGAGATATGTATGGTCTCAATGAGTAAAAAAAATTATGTGTTGCTCAATTAAAATGAAAACTTTATTTTTGATAGAAAATATATTTAAAATTATTTTAGAAGAAAAGGAGAGTGGGAGCTTAAATATATACCGTGAGAATTTGTAGAGTTTGATGTCTCTATCTTCATTTTATTTATTTATTTTGTAATCCATTGAAATATTTGTGGTAGAGATATTAGTAAGTTGCAGTTACTAATTGTTTCTTTTAATTTAAAGATATTTTTATAAATATTTATTGTTAAAGAAATGAATATTGAGAAAAAAAGTTAAGAACGGACAAATAAGTAATAATAAAAGTAAACGAGAAAAAGAAGGAAGTTTATTGGGAAAGGTTATTGAGAAAAATAAAGTTGAGAGAGAAAAGATAAATAATATTCAAAATCAAAATGACTAATTGACAAATGTAGTCGTTGCCCTACTAGATTTTTGACATTTGACATAAAAACCTCACTTATTATAGACGTAGTTTCTCTCAAAAATCTGATTTAACTTCTCCTTTCCACATAGACAAGTTTTTAAGGAAGGCTTTAACCTCGGTCAACTCCTCTGTAAAACATACACTCTATAATCAGATATCTTAAGATTTTTTGTGCAATTATTCCTCTCCCTTTCTACAAGTCTATTTGAAAGGGTGGCCTTCTCAATATTAAGTTGTTCTACATAAGCTATCTTTTCAGTAAAATCTTACTCAGAATCATCCATTTGTCTATCTAAAGTCTTGAATTTGATGGCTTAGCTAGTTAACATTTTTAAGCTCAAGACACTCTTTGGTACATCTAATATAAGCAATGCTGAATTGACTTCTCATCCTCCCAATTGAATGGATTGGCCCCTTTATGCAATCTCCCATTGGAGTCAAACTAGAACATCTCTTGTTCACTGCCTACTTGGGTGTTCTGTTGCAGCTAAATTAATGGTAAAAATTAATTATTCAAAAGCCAAGGTATTTTTGCTACTTGGAATGAATCTGAACATCTCTTGTTCACTCTTTGTGTCATTTTCATTCCAAGTAGCAAAAATACCTTGGCTTTTGACTCTTTTTTTTTTCATCACCATGACAGTTCTGACAATGTATCTTGTTAGACCTCGCACTTCCTGTATTGAGAATTCTAATCACTTTAGCCTAAACTTCAAGTGACTGCTAGACTTCCAATGTTGGGATGAGCTAACACATTTTTTTAACTTAATGAATTTCTTAGATTTCTTAACAATCAGAGGCCACGGCTTCCTCACCTATGTCTAAGTTGTTCTCAAAATATAAAAGGGGATCCTAACATTGAGCTGTTTGTGAAAGTTAACAATTGATACGTATCCACGTCTAAATCTATCACAACAGAAGTGGTTAAGCCCAAGTCCAAAGACCTTTTCAGATGCCGCCCAAGGTGGAGTTTATCCTCCTGAAAGAAAATTTGAATTCATACAAAAGGTTATAGAAACCTTCTTCAAAGGCCTCTTTGCATGTAAAGATACGTTGTGGAACACTACGCTAGTGAAGAGGAGATGACGACTCTCTCGTTCTTCATGGCAAAAAAAAAGGGTTGACTTTTTTAGGACTTGGTATTACCTGAGCTAGCCAGATCAAAGGGGAAAGAAAATATTTGAACAGCAAAATCGAAACAGATACAACCACCTTCTGGTTACTGTGGTATACCAAAGCGCCCGTGTACACACGCACAAAAGACAGGAGAACAAATGCTACTGCAGCTTAAGCAATTTGACAGCTGAGCTCAAAAAAGAGCCTAATCAGTGCCAACAAACTAAATCCGCAAGACACACTGCTGATGCTTTGGAGTTTAGTGGGGATGTTCAAGCTAGGCATTTCTACCAGTTTCTAATATTGTTATGCGGTTCTGCAGGATATTGCCCGTACCTTGGCATTCTTTTCAACTTGCTCTACTGTTACTAAAGCTTCACACCTCTTATTTGAAAACTTTGTTGTTTTTTTTCCTCCATATGTGATACACCGATGCAGCCAGACTCAACTTGTACATAAGAGTTTTTGAAGTTGTTCATCCTACAGTTCTGGGTTGTCCATTGTTACTCGCATTGATATTTATCTACTGCCACTTTAGATGGATAATCTTATTGATATTTAAGCTGTGAATTCTGAAGTGGGTCATTGTTTCACTATGTTTGCTTTGTAATGCCTTGTGTTAAGATGAGAGGACTTGAATGGCATTGATAATTCCATTCGTACTTTAGTGTGGATTTTGAAGTGGGTTATTTTTAACTGTGTTGACTTATATAGGCCCATTTTGTAGATGAGGGAACTTGAGTAGCCTTGACAACATGTTATGCTGAGTAATCGTTTTGTTCCTTCTACATTTGGCCAACTAATGATTTCTGGATGATTGATCGGTCATCGATCAGTTGGGCTGTAAACTTGTAGCTGTCGTGCCATGCGAATCACTACCTATATGATCTGCTTCCACTCTTACTCTTTAGGTAGGTATTTCCTTCTTCATTTAACAGCCTTTGATTGATTTTAACACTTTTCTTTATCCTATTGTGTCTTGTTTTCAACTTTGGTTCATCAATTTGCTAGTTTGAAAACTTTGACTCTGCTTAAGCTATCTCATTGGCTGCTATTTTTTATTTTTTATTTTTTTATGCAGAGAACAAATATGTTTTGTGAAATGGAAATACGTGGGCCCGTGGCAATCCCCACCAAAAGCCTTGACAGAAATGGATTGGTGGCCCATGGTTCAGTCGTAAGTTGCCTTTTAAAGGAATTGCTGCTCGTGAAGTCCACAAAGGAGCACGGTTACTTCCTTGCAGTGACCAGATTGAAGAGCATAGGCAATGGAGTGTTTGAAGAGGAATCAAGGGACATCCTCTTCCCGGTCGCACCTTCCTACCTGTCAATGGAGACATCATGGTAGGAGTCGTGCACAAGATACATACAAGGGGGGTCTTCCTGAGATGTGGACCCATGAAATGCATTTATCTATCTGCTCAAAAGATGCCAAGTTTCTACTACGCCAGATGGAAAACTCGAGAGATCTTCATGAACGATGACCTCGCGAGGATAGAGAAGGGTGTGTGGTTATTCGTTTCGTGGTCTTTGCCGCGAGATGGAGAAAGAAACATTGGGATATAGAAAGAGAATTCACGATTCTTGCCAGTTTAGAAGGTGATTGCCTCGGGCCAGTTTGGTTGCCGGGATCTGATGAGTTGGATTTGTAAAAAGGTTTTATACTCAGAAAATCATTCTTGTTGTAGTTACCTCTATAGGTGGCGGTGGGAAAGGCAAATTCAGGTTTCTAATCTGGTGTTGATCAACAATTTTTCCACCCCGCAGTTTTTTAGCTGTATGTAGATGGAAGGATTGTACAGACTGGTGTTTTATAGAAAAAGGAGGGCTTAAGCTTTGTAGCTACACAACTGAAAAAATAGGCTTACAAATGGTAGTAAATTGTAATTTCTCTCTTTCATGTTTAGCTTAGTTTTCACATAAGCAAAGGGATTTCATATTTTGGCCCTGAATGGCTATCATGCTTTTTGGCTAGTATGCGTTTTGGTTTTTTTCTTTTTAGTAAAAAAAAACTAAAAAGTTTGTTTTGCAAAATAAGAAAAAAAGAAAAAACAAAGAGTTAAAAAGTCAAAAGGTTATATCAAAACACTAATTATGTATTCAAACTCCTGTTTTGTTCTAAAAAACAATAATACTCATGTTAGTCTTCATTACTATCAATTGAGTAGAATTCGTAGTTTCATCGGAATTAAAAGTTAGAGTATTTATATTGAGAAAGCAAGGGTTGAGCTGAATCTGCCGGCAAGACTTTAATTTTTTGGGTGAATTTTTTTTGCTTGACTGATCACTTTCATAAATAATTCTTAAATCGCTTTCTTTCGTTCAAAACAGGAGGAATGGTTTGGTTATGGAGTCAAGTTACAAGAATATGTCAATTTGAAGTAAAAAGTTAAAGAATCGTCCCAAAGTTAAAAGATTCGTCGCACCTGTCAAAAATGTACAATTCGAGAGTCATTCATAAAGTTTTATTTACTATTAATGTTCATTATATATAATTATTTTAATCACATATATAGAAAAATAATACTATTAAATTTAGTTTAAAAGTAAAATAATTAATTTTTTATCCAATCAACCAATTTTAAAAGGGTAACTTAAAAACTAATTTACCGAAAAATTTATTTTGAACTAAATTAATTTTTTTGATTAAAAATATAAAAAAAACAAAAAAATAGAAACGTTAATTTTGAAGCTTGTGTCTTTTGTCTCGCACGTGGCAACAGGTATTTTTTTTATTGCACAAATAAAGTAACCTAGATTCAAAAACTTCTCTTTGCTATGCACCTACTAAAAAAAATTCAACATGTTATCGCAATTCAATCCATAAGAATAATTACCATGAAGCCAAATATTTTAAAATTCAAGAATGACATTTTCTGGACATTTCTTTCTGCTCCAACCCTTTTCTCCAGCCCAACTCCTCCTGCCCCAGCACCCCTCAACCTTTCCTCATTCCCACTAGCAACTAGAGAGTGTGTTCGGGATTTCGATAAAAAAATGTATTAGATTGTATAGGAAATGATATGAGTTTATATATTTATTTTTATATGGTATTGTGATATTGTTTGGAGTGATTTTTGTTATATCGTGCTTGTGCTAATGTGGCTTACGATGAATGACATGACAATGTCATGAAATACAGTCACACCAACCTTATACAAAGAGCATTGTATAAGTTTATACCAAATTAAATGTGGTATAAGAAAAGATGTAATATATTTCTACTCCAAACCATGTGTTGGATTGTATAAAAGTTTCATTGAATTTATTCAAAATCTAGAATATGATAAGATATAATTTTCATAATCTTTTATACCATAATATGATTGGATAAAATTGTTGAGTTAGTTATATCTCATCTAGTCATGTGTTTATCGAAACTCCAAATACACCATGAGAGTTTAAAAATGATCTACAGTTTGCAGGCCAATTCAAAACGTGTCCAAAGCCTGAATAGTAAAATTCAAACCGAGTTCACCTGAACCCCTCGGCTTTGGACCTAGACATCAAAGTCGGTGGATTAGTCCAAACTCGACTCATAAACTCAGCCCGTTGCCCCGACCACGAAGAGCACACTCTGCACTTTTCACTTGCTCATTTCTCCCTTCTTCTACAACATAGCTACGCCTACTTTTCTCTCCTCCGTTTCTTGACTCTTCTGCAACTTCTTCCTTCTTGTTTTTAGTTCTAAAAAAAATTCAGTATAAAAATTATAATTCTTGTCTATTAATTTTTTTGGTAATTTTTAGTTCAAATAATTCGAAAATGCAAATTAAGAAAAAAACAAAAAGCCCAATCTCAGCGATGGAAGCATGTGGCTCACCCAAAAGTCCTAGTCTAGACTCGAAACCCAAGTACGGACCTAAGCCTCTAGGGTTTCAGGTTAGGCTTGGACCTCACCTTTTATTTTGGCCCTAGTCTAAAATTTGGCAAGAAGCCATTAGATTTGGCCTGAGCCCAAGATAGTAGCAGATCAAGTTAGGCCATTTCTACACGCACTTGCAACCCCCAACATCCGTTTTTTTGGTAAGCATTCCAAGCATTCTCCCCTTCCCATTGGAAAATTTAGTAAGTGTTTTTGGCGTATCACCTCACATTATTTCTGTGATTATTTTTAATAAATAAAAATATTTAATATATATTAAGAAAAATATTTTTTGTTCTCCACTTACCAAATAGAGGTCAACTAACATTGTCTCATACGAAATATTTTTTTACGATAACATTAAATAAGAGCACTACGTAAACAATGCTACATGATACTTCAAAACAAATAAATAATTATTTATCTCTATTCTCTACCTATGCATCCCTCTTCTCTCCTTGAGAAAAAGACCTTTTGTAGAGGGAAGAACAAAAGGTCTTTTATATAGTATTGCGTTTAGTCTAGTTTTTTATATAGTATTTTTTTTTATTAAAAAAAACATTTTAACATTGGTTCAAAATCCAAATGAATACTATTTTGGATATACTCTTGTTAATTCATGATGAATTATAAAAGTAAAAAATATTGATAAAAAATCATATGACTAAATATACTTTTGTGCTTTTTTATTTTTAATAATGTTTTCTAACTTTAACCGAAACAAAAATACATTTTAAATTTTTTTCATCATGAAAATTAGGAAAGTAAACAATTTGAACCAAAAAATAAAACAAATAAAATAAATGCTCTAAAAAAGAAATTCTTGACCAATACCATCCTACATTAATTTTGAAAAAGTACACAAATACTCTATTTAAAAATAATTAGAAGTCCAAACCAATTCAAAATATTTAGAGTATCTCCCACCATTCACTAAAAATTTCATTAAAGTTATATTTGGTGAAGAGAAGACTAAAAATGAGCTCGAACCAATCAAGAAAAAACTTAATTTTTTTATCAAATAAAAAAAAAGAGAAGTTTTTTTTTTCTTTTAAATACCAAATTTGGTGAAAGAAGATTTAGGAAATAAGTTTGAATTTTCTTTAAATATATAGAATTTATATTATAAGGGAGAATGAATTGATGTGATTTTTGTCTTATAATAATTTTAATAGTTGAGATATTTTTTATTTAACGGTTAGAGAAAAGAAGTGAGGGGAGAGAAAAAAAGAATAAATGGATCCAATCTTTAATAGAAGTTTCATAAAAAAAACATTTGAAGTTTCTTTTTTTTTTCTCTCTTAATATTTCAATATCAATTAGTGTACTATTTTACACGAACAAATAATATAAAAGTATTATCATATAAAAAATAATTTAACTTTAAAATATTAAAATTACAAGTTTTCAATCGTACATTTAGATTTTGCAAAATACCATATACACAGTAGTTATACGCCTCACGTATAGTATAATAATAATAATAATAATAATCAAATAACTAAAATAGTTCCAAGTATCTAGAATTGCAAGCTATTTTTATTTATTTATAGTTAAGTTAAAATTTAAAATTGAAATTAATTTAAAATTAAATAAATTTAATTGATTTTAAGCTAAAAAAACACCTTTAGGCATGAATAATTGTTAGTGTTTAAACGATGAAAGATTAAAGCACCAAATTCTTTCATCAAAAAAAAGTTCAAATGGAATTTTAGGATAAGTTGGGATTTTTTTTTTAAAAAAATTGATGAAAAATCTTCTTGTGGCTATTGAAATGTTATAATACCAGATAAAAATTTTAGTCAAAACATTTACTAAACTATGATGAAAATTAATAAGTTAAGAGTCGGAGATAATTTTGATTTGATTTTTTAAACACTAAAATCGATCGAAATTATCACTAAATTAAATCAAACTATTATAATAAATTAGGTTCGGCTCAGTGCACTTTTAATCGATTTGCACCTTTCATAGTTGAAGTACTTAATTATAAAAAATATTGAATTGAATCATTAATTGTACCCAAATATGCAGCCAACTTGATATATTTAAAGCATTAATTAAAATTTCTAAAGATTAATAATAACTTGAAATCATAATAATTAAACAAAATGTGTACAATAAAAATAGTGTCGACAAGTCAGTGTAAATGATGTTCAAAATCTAAACAATTAAATTTAAACCACCTTAATGTTAAACTTAATGTTAAACTAAACAAACTTGTAACTTTTTTAGTGCAATTGGTTGTATTCGTCAGTTAATTGATTTTCGTTTTATTTCAGCTTAATTTTTGTTGAACAACTTTCAAATTAAAAATTAATTTTTATTTTTTCTTAAACCGTGCTAACCAATTTATATTAAAAAATTATTCAAAATTAATTGATTTGGGTCGATTTGATCAACTTATTTGGTCTTGGTAGTTATTTTTTTCTAAATCCCTTATTTTGTTTGAGTTAAATTGTGAAGATTTTATTTATTTTTGTCCTTTTAAAACTCTTTTCATCTTTTTAATTAAATTTTTTTATTTTTTTGAATTTTTTCAATGAGAAAAAATTAAAAATTAAAAAAAATTGATAATTTTTTTAAAAATTCATTAAAAACAAAAATAAATAACATATAAATTGGCTTGCTGGCTTTTTTTTTTTTTTTTATACCTTTTTATATTTTGATCAAATATTTTTTTACTTTTTTAACTTATCTCAATAAAAAAATCAAAATGTATAATACTTTAATTAAAAAATAAAAAATCTCACTAAAAAAATAAATAAATAAAATAAAATAAAAAAATAATTATCCCAAACTTGTTAATTTTACAAGTACAAGTTTGCTAATAAGTAAGTTTGCCCGAATAACTGTTTTAAAAAATAAAAAAATTAGTCAAGAAATAAAAAATAGATAAAAATAAAAATAAGTCAATTTTTAATGTACTGCAAGCAATAATTGATGTCAAATATAGGAATGTGAAAGGCTAGGAGAATTAGAAATGGAAGAGAGAGAGAGAGAGAGAGAGAGAGAGAGAGAGCAGCTGGCATAAAAGGGGGAAAAGTTAAGGCAGAGAAAAAAAAGCGCCATTACCATAACCACACATTGCCGCATTTGCAGGCTCCTTACTTTTTTTTGTTGTTTTGCTTTTTTTAATTTAGATAGTTACGTGATTCCATCGTATTTATTAAAAATTAAATCAATAATAAATGTAATTTTATAAAAAAATAAATTTAAATAAATATAATCAAATCATATAATTTGAATTTAGAAATATCTAATTAAATTAATTTTTAATATGATCAATAAAGTTAATAAACTTTTTTTTTTTTTTTTGATGAACTTGACTTCTTACTAATCACATGAGGGATTAAATCGGAATAGTTGGACTATTTTTTGATCCAAAATAGATCTATTTTAATATATGAACTGTTTATTTTATTGTTGTTAGTGTTTTTATTATTTTATTGTTGTCAATAGTGGCTTAAAAAATTACTACTTTTTTATTTAAAAAATACATCACAACGCCCAACGGTTTCGGGAATCAACCTCACATACATATCTAAACTTAATTATGCATAAAAACACATATAAATATGCTGTAACAAAATGATAAATATGCGTCAAAAAACGTCAAAAATGCAAACAGGTCATGGTTTCACAGATCTCATCATTTTGAGATACCGAATAATTCCATATTTGTGGCCAAATTTTTGTATCTGTTATCAAAGATTTCACTTCAATTTCAAGTGATTCAAACATTCGTGCTTATGAAAGATGTTGTTCATGATTTGAAACTTCAACATTGTTATTGTGGATGAAAGATTTTATAGTTGCATCATCTTTCAGATTTTGAGAATCTCTTCTTTTAAAGAATGAATTAATTTTTTTTGTTGGCCATAATCTACCAAACTTTCAACACAATTGAATTCATTCAAATATTCAATAACTTGCAAAATTAGATAAACAAATAGTCCTAATTTTTAGATAAACAAAACCCTAATTTTCAGATAAACAAATAATGTGAAAATCAAATAATCAGATAAACAGATAAATAAATAATCTAAAAATCAAAAAATTATATGCACAAATACGCAAATAACCCTAAAATATCTTTAATTTTCAGTATTACAAATAAGTAAATAGCCCTAAAAAAATCCTAACTTTCACATTTAACATCCCAAAAAAAATGCCATATTTTTCCTCACAAATAGAAGGCAGAGGTCCGTGGATTGGTGGATGGAACTGAAACAAAGACTGAGAGAGAGTCTGAGAGAGAAAATGATGGAGGAGGAGGATGTAACTTACAGAATGACGATGCGCCGTGAGCCACTGAGCGTGAGCGTCGACCGCTTTAGTGAGCGTCGTGAGCACGAGCGCCGACGCCGTGGTGACTGGTGAGATCGGTGCTGGCGGTGCGCCGTGAGTAATCTATTTTCTAATACTTTCAGCTTCAGCTTTTGGGAAATGAAGGAAGAGTATGAGCGCCGACGTCCATTCTGTTTAGTGTTTCTAATGCTTTGCTTCCATTGCTTCGGGATTGGACGAAATGCGGGTTGTGAGTCTTGTGACTTGTTTGGATAGTGGTTAATTAATTAATTAAATTTTTTTTCAATAACATAGGATTAAGTAAGAATATTTTGATACTTTTTTTTAATTAATAAGTAAAAAAACAAAAGTGAAAATACTTTTAATATTTTTTTAAAGGGTGGGTATTAAATTTTTTTTAAGAATATTAAGGACACGAACTTATATAAGTTTTTAAATTTTCAAATAAAGTCTTCGGGAGACAAACTTATATAATTTTTACAAAATTAAGAATAATACTACTATCAAAATCTAAAATTCAAAATCTAGGGGTAGCGGCCGTCCTCATCCGCTCCCCTCTCGGTTCGTCTTTGCTTGTATCTATAAAAAATATTTAATATTTAGATCAGACAACACACTTTCAATCTTGTCCTGTTTTATGATTATTTTTAGTCATGCTCACATTTAGGGGGGTTGATTTAAAGAAGTACTTGACTTTTAAAGTCATAGCTCAGTGTAAGTTTTTTAGCAAAATTTAATAGGTGATACAATAATAATAGAGGTTACAAGAAAGAGTAATCCATGTCATGCATGAGATATGTGTGGTCTCAATGAGAATTTTTTTTGCATGTTGCTCAATTAAAATGAAAACTTCATTTTTGATAGAAAATATTTTTAAAATTTTTTTAGAAGAAAAGGAGAGTGAGACATTAAATATATATCATGAGAATTTGTAGAGTTTCATGTTTCTGTCTCTAATATTTTTCTTATTTTGTAATCTGTTGAGATATTTATGGTAGAGATATTAGTAAGTTGTAATTATACTAATTGTTTTTTTTAATTTAAAGATATTTTATGAATATTTATTGTTAAAGAAATGGATATTGAGAAAAAAGTTAAGAGCGAACAAGTAAGTAATATTAAAAGTAAATCATACAAAATTAATATATCTAACATAATATTTTAATTAATTAATCAAAATTAATATTTAGTTTTATTATTTATAATAAGATAATTTGAAAGCGATATAAACTTAATATTTAAAAATTTTGACAATAATATAATATTAATTAGAAAAAAAAGTAAAAGTAAAAGTGAGTGACTTAGTTATTTAGTGTGAGAAATGAGAGAAAAAGACAGGAAAGAGAGTAAAGTTAAACAAGAGAGAGAGAGAGAGAGAGTTAACATTTAATAGTTTGAAAAAGAGCTTTATAATTAGGTGAATGCCACTTAAGCTTTCGGGATAAATTTTAGAAATTTTATTAGGAGATTTTAGATTTACTGATAATAGTATAAATAGATACCAATTACTAGTAAAATAAAATTCATTTTAACTGTCATGTACATTTTAATAAATTTTACATTTAATTTTGATTAACATATTTTTCCTTAGTCTTTAGATATCATTTTGAACAGTTTCTTCATGTCAATAGGCTATGAATAGCATTTTCGGTGTCATATTTATCATCTCAATATGCAACAAAATTCTTAACAATAAGCTAAGTGTTTGTGTGATTTTTTAAAACATATAGTAGACAATTGGCCATAAATGCTATTCAGACCCATTTAAATGTTGAATTATGTTATGTATAAAATCTTAAATATCAAGCCAAAATTACATTCTTTTACACTTTCTTTTATTTTTCTCTTTCTCAATTATATGCGTTCAAAGCTAGTATATACAAACTGATTTTACTATTTTTCAAATTCTAAATAGATCTCACTGAAAAGATGTATGTAGCATCACAAAAGGGTACAAGAAATAAGCATTCTTAATTATGTTTTGGCCTTTTAGGTTAAAAAAGAACACATCCAGTGGCATCCAACACAAATTATATATTGTTGTGCCTTTTATCATTGGATAAAAATATCACATGAAAATGGTTGACTCCAATTTATAAATCAATTTATTTCATATAAAAATCCTCACGCTGAAGCTTACAAACAATCCTACTTACACTGCAAGAATTTTGTCCATATAATGTTTATAAAATTTGTAACACTTCAACCCTTCACTTGGCAAAAATATTATTCGTTTTGAATAAAAATTCTCACGATTTTATTTTTCCTAGAGGGTCACCCATCTTTGTATTGCTTCAGCGTAAATACGCTTAATTGTGGAGTTCTGATAGGGTCTCTACCACATGAGAAAATATCTCGTTGAAGATAAGAATCTATGATTTTTCCTTTATAACTCAGGAACTCTGAATATAAAGGTCTATGGTCTTCCAATGCATTTGCAAATGCACCATCCAGAAGAGGTATATGCCATATTGATTTCAGTCACCATTGCCATAAGAGAATTTTCCACTGCATTTGCAAATGCGTTTTGCTTCTTAAAGAGACATTCTTTAGCATGATGACCCTTTTTGCCACAGTTGCAATACTTGTCGTTCTTCTTCTTATTGTTTCCCTTTCTTTTATTGTTAGGTCGATTGGTACTATTACCATTATCAGATTCAACATTGTGAACATTTACTTAAACAAATTTTCTTCCTTCTTGTCTCTAATTCGTTATTTCTTTTCAATACGAAGATGTTTCGAAATCTGTTCAAGGGAAAAGTCTTCTGCCTTATGCAAAAGGTTTTTTCTGTAATCTTTTTAAGATGGCGGCAATTTTACTATAATCGCGCCAACTTGAAAAGGTTCAGAAAGTCTAATGTTCATAGCACTGATATTGTTAACAATCGTTTGCAAATCATGAGTCTGGACTAATATCAGTTTGCTGTCAATCATACGAAAATCAAAGTATTCAGCGATCATAAACTTGTGTTCTCGGCTTTTAGAAAAATTTTCAGGTTTTGGTCAGAATGCTCTCGAGCACCTCACCGCTCGAGCGGCCTCTGTTGGGTATTTTTTCATTGAAAACTTGTTTTGAAAAGGAATTTGCCTAAATATGTTTAAACTATTTTCAGGGATTGTGTTTCAAAAAGAAATGATCACTTTTATTGAAGAAATCTCTTGTCCTTATTTTGGTTTTTAATTATTTTAGAATTAGGGCGTTACATGTGGAGAGTGTTGTGAAATGTAAAGCTACTATCAAACATCAAACTGAATAGTATAAGTGAGCAATAATTGTGAAGATGCATAGAGAATTGATGCCGAAGTACCCAAAAGTGGGTTTAATTTTTTGAATATCTTCCTCAACAGAATAATAATTTTTTAATTAGTTCGGTATTTATATTCTTACAAAAAGATCACCCGATAACACCTAATATTTTTTGATAAGACCGGTACCAACTGATACTAACCTGTATTTTGAGCAAAAAGAAATTAATATATTTTAATACTAACTTTTGTTCAAAGAGTATATATCGATCGATCGCTTCATAATGGTATTAATAACCTTAATACACATAACGTGGTACATGGCCTGTTTAAATTTGTAAGTATTTTACGTTTTTATATTAAGAAGATAAGTTTTTACTTATATCGGATTAAACATTTCTCTTTACATTGGTATTTGGGGATGGACTTAAAGTTCATTTTCACGGCTGCAAACATGCTTTTCTTTTTTTATTAATATAAATAAATCTACTTTTACTAATGCATTAAGGAAAAAAAAGATAAGAATTGCAGTAAGATATCACATAATAAATAAAATTGATACATCCACTCTCAAAAAATAGATGAACTAATCAAACAATAGCATAATTAAATATTTATATATTTATTACTCATCACCTATCCAAATAATACTAAGTCCTAATTGACAACCTTGACTTTTTGGTTAAAAACGCTAAAAATTCAAGATTGTCCATTTGGTAAAAAAATTAAAAAATCAAATTAAAACACAAACTCTTAAAATATTCTATTCAAACTTTCACTACTCTTAAAAAATAATAAAACCCTTATTCATACATTATTTATTACCATTACCAACTATATATAATTGTTAATATCAAATATATAGAATGGTAAAATTGCCAAATTTGAACAAAAAAAAAAATTAGTTTTTAACCCAAACAATCGACTTTAAAAAGGCTAGTTTAAAAACTAAGTTGCTAAACAATTTACTTTGAATTCAATTTAATTTTTTAGCTAAAAATATAAAAAATAAAAAAATTAACTTTTAAGCTAGTTGCCACTCGATCGGGCCTCAGTATTTTTGTAAATTCCTAAAAAGTTTCATCATTGACTTGTTTTAATTTTTTTTCACAAATTCTTTCTACATAGGCGAACAACTCATAAAAAGATTGTTTTGATAATATTCATTATATAACGTAAAGGAGACAAAAGTAGCCTGTGATCCAAGTTTTGGTTTAACTTTTTTTCTAAAATTTAATCGAATAAGCATAAAACTCATTATTTAATTAAAAAATAACTTTAAGTCAGTCTATAAAAAATAAAAGTTAATTTTTCACAGTACAATTTTAAGGCGTGTGACAAATGCAGCAAAAAAATAGCAAAAGAGTATTTTTATTTTTAGAGGAATATGTCTAAATCTATGCTCAAATCTGTATACTTAGTCTTGGGGTATAAAAATAGCTCGAGATCCGACGGGGCTCGAAATCCATCCGAATCCCACCATTGTTCAGACTCGGCCCACAATATTCATGGGTCGGGCCTAAGCTGCACCCCCAACCCGTGGATCGAGCCGAGGCTCGCCGACCCAACAGCCCGCCCGTAGGCCCGCCAAAAGCCCGCCCTCAGAGCCCAGGCCCGGGCCCGGCCCGGCCCGCTGCCCACTGTTACCTTGCTTCTTCCACAGTTACCTTGTATCAAAAATTATATCAAAAAACTGATTTTGTTAAATTTTATAATTTTTTTATTTTTAAAGCGGAAACAATATTTACTTTTTATCATAATTCTCTTCTTTTTGTCCCCAATTATATAATAAACTTATATAATATAATAAATTTGAATATAAAAAAACTTTTAAGTTTATATAATATAATAAATTTGAATACAAAAAAAACTTATAAGTTTATATAATATCAAAAACTTATAATAATAAACTTATATAATATTATAATATAATAAATTTGAATACAAAAAAAATTTATAAGTTTATATAATATCATAAACTTATAATAATAAATTTATATAATATAATAAACTTATATAAGATAATAAATTTGAATACAAAAAAAAATTTATAAGTTTATATAATGTCATAAATTTATAATAATAAATTTATATAATATAATAATCTTAAATTTAAACAAAAAATACCAAAAACGCACTGGGCCGATGAGGCCCGCCCGAGACCTACCCTAAAATATGAGTCCGAGATCGTAGCCCAAGCCCTAGAATTTGGGCCGACCGCCCAAG
>JAOTRH010000006.1:5511572-5559876 GCA_034768845.1 Heliamphora exappendiculata | reverse complement strand
GTAGAGAGAGAGAGAGAGAGAGAGAGAGAGAGAGTGGTGACAACTATTTTAGAAGGTGGTGTCGGCGATTTAGGGGTGGTGGCTTGACTGGTGTGGCTTTGGATGGTTTTGGGAGATGATGGCTTGGGTAGTTAGCTTATTTTATGAGTTGGATTAGGAGAGAGAGAGAGAGAGAGAGAGAGAGAAAAGAAGAGTAGGTGGCGGGTGGTGGGTTGTATTCGTTTTATTATGTTTTGATTTTTATTGTTTGATTAAGGGTAAAATAGTTATTAATAATATAAGTAAAGGTAAAATAAATAATATAAATAAAAGTAAAAATAAAAAAAATAATAATTATTGATATCAACATGTTGTGTCAATTTTTGTAACGGTCAAATTGACGAGATGGGAGGTCATTTAATTTTAGAAACTTAATTAGAAATGTTTGTATTTTTAATCAATTTTAAGAAAGGTAAATGCAATTTATGCTATTTAATAATTTAATTCTTTGCTCCTTCAATAGCTACACTTCATGTGTTTTGGTCCATCTTGAATTATAATATGAAACCTACTATCTCTCTTTCATAGTTTGTGAATTAGCCATAGATGTGACTACATAATTGAAGCAATATGTAATAATTACTTCAATAATGCTATGCACTTGCCGCATATTCTTAGCTTTGCTGTTTATAATAGGGTTAATTACAAAAATACTTTTTTAATTATGAACGAGTATCATCTTACTCTTTTTAATTTTAAAACTGTATATTTAAGTCTTTTAATGATTAAAAATTGTATAAAATATTTTTTATTTAAAGGGATAAAAGTGATATAAATTAAATAATTAAAAAATCTGAATGCACAATTATAAAATTAAAGAAAATAAAATAATATTCCGTAATAGTTGATGGGCGTCTGTGTAACTTTATCTTTTATAATATGATGTGGTAAGTATTGGATTAACTGAGGTCACATGAGATGCATTGCATCAAGAGGTAATGGTGTGCCGTATCAAATGGTAAACAAAAAATGATACGAGTGTAAATATATTATTTGAAAGTTTTAGTATCTTTAAAAAATGATATAAGTGTAAATATTATTTGAAAGTTTTAGTATTTTTTGTTTGGGATGCCTGAAAAACTTTACCTTTTGTAAGTTTAAGTTTTATTACAAAAAAAAAAATTAAAGAAAAATTAAATTGTTTGAAATAATTTGTTTGGGCAGTTTTTTTTTTTTTTTTTTTTGCTTTTTGACAAATGTATAATATGTTTTCATTTTTTGATTTTAAGTTGTATTATTTGGTATAATACCCAATTTCTGATTTTTGTTTTTGGGGGTAGAATTTTTTTATTGATGGTATTGTAGTCATTTTATTCAAAAGAAAAAAAATTATTTTGTTTGGAATGTATATAAATTTTTTTTTTTTTTTGAAAAACGAAGTGAAAAAAATTAGTGACGATTTTAAAATTACCAAACAATATAGTTTAAAAAGCAACTACTTTTTAAATACCCAAACAGGGGCTTAGAAGCTCGTCTTTAATGAGGAAGTTGAGGTTACTGATTGGATTTTATGAAGATTGCAACAACAATTAGAAGCATATTTTAGGTCATTCACATACCGATCTCCCAATATGTTGCTAATAAATTGAAATTATAATGTCTGCCCCTCAATTGAAATTAAAAATATCTTGTCCTATTGAAGTGCTTTTGGAACTGAAATGAGGTGATTACGAGGGTGTTTGTTAATTTTTTTAATTTTTAGTTTTTGGCTCAGTACAAAAATTTAAATATGCATGTCTAAGGATACAAGTACAAAAAGAAAAAAAAAAATGACGCTGTTCACCCAATTAAAAAAGAAATTTTTAGTTAAATGTCTAAAAAAATTAATTTTACCGTACAAAATTTGTCAACAAAAACTTTAACCCGCAAGGTTTAATTGCGTGATTTCTTTAAAAAATACCTTCTAAACAGATAAATTTATATGTTTTGCATAACAAACAGATAAATTTATCTGTTTGATATTCATCTTTTGTTTAATATACAAACAGATAAATTTATCTATTAGATATATGAATACAAATAATGTAAACAGACAAATTTATGTATATGCATATTTATGCCTTACGGATAAATTTATTTGTTTGTCTATGAACACAAATAATGCAAATAGATAAATTTATCTGTATTTTTTATACATATTTTGAAAATGCACAGATAAATTTATCTGTGTTCTTTATGCGTGCTTTCAATTAAAGACAGATAAATTTATCTTTATCTTTATACATATTTTAAAAAGACACATAAATTTATCTGTATTTTTTATATGTATTTTTAATAAAATAGATAAATTTATTTGTATTTTTTACGTGTACTTTCAATAAAAGACAGATAAATTTATCTGTATTTTTTATACATGTTTTAAAAAGATACAAATAAATTTATCTGTTCTAAAAGAACTTTGTGCGTTAAAATTTTTATAAGAATAAACATTACTCGTTAAAAACTTTTTATGATAAATAAAAAATAATAAATGACCTATACATTTAACTATTCACTAATTTTCTAAATAAAAAAATAACGCTATTTTGGTAATTAGGATGACAGGGTAAAATAAAAGCTTTATCATGCACTTTCACCCAAGTTGAATTACGTTCGTAATTATTGTGATTGTTTCACTTTGTCGTCCGAGAAAACAAAATTACAGTATAGATTTCCTACCATACAATACATAGCTCCCCCTTGAATTATAATTTGTGGAAAATACTAAATTACACTTAGACTATGATTTGTCAATATGGATGTGATATTACATAAGTTAGAAGGGATAACTAATAGCTTGGATTTATATTTTTTTATATGAAGAAATTATGCACATAATTTATTTATAAAGTGAAAATTTTAATTTATGTTTAATTAAAGTGGGATAAAAAATATAATAATAATTATATAAAGTTATGTTGATTGTTAGATAGAAAAAAAATTCAAAATTCAATACTAATTATATAACGGAAGCTGACACTAATAATTACAGGAATAGTTTGAAATTTAGCGGACCATTAGTTTGAGTTCGAAATACAAATACGAAATTATTAATATCAAAAAATAAAATTTGAAACATAAATCACACATGCTTTCTAATCCAATTTAAATTGACATTAGTTCAAAATAACAAGCAAGCCTTTAATACCGTGTTAGAACATCTCCAACAGGCTCTCTAAACGAGGCTTGTTAGCTAAATTACCTAGTCTAATTTATTTTTACCATCTCTAACAGATCTTTTATATGACTAGCTATTATAAAAAAAAGTAAATATTGCTAGCTGAATATAGGTAGAAGAAAAGATTATTTCTATAATATCTAGTCAGATAAAATACCTATTGGAGATGATAAAAATAAATTAAACTAACTACTTTAACTAATATGTCTCATATAAAGAGCCTGACGAAGATGTTTTAATTAAATGAATAGCCAAAATAAAAAATAGTGTTAGAGTATCTATATAAAATAATAATTAATTAAAATAAAAATTATATTTTTTTTAATATTTTGGTTAATTATTTTAAAGAAATGTATTGAAAATACTCTTTGTATCTTCAAAACACATGGCTTGATGAACAATACTATATATCACGCTGCATACTAATAAAATGTTTTGTCAATCCAAATCACACTTTGATTACCATTTTGAGGGAGAAAGCTATGGTACAATCAATTTTTTTTTTCCCGGGGGAGGAAGTTGGGTACAATAATAAAATCTGATCCAAAGTACATTTATATTTAATATTTATAATTGTGCCATATTATTTAGTAAATTAATTTAATAACTTAGTTTGATCACTATAACATTATTAGTTCTCAAAAAAAAATTTGTATTTTTTATTTTTGGAATTCATTTCAGAACGAATTTATGCTGCAAATAGAACAAATTGACATTTATGAAAATGCCACCAACATACAAAAGAAATCAACAAAAACAATAATTGTTAGGATGATAAAATTAATCTGCTAAATTAATATAACAAACAATGTGGCATAACTACAAGCATTGAACATTAAGTAAAATTTAAGTGGGACTCATTGCATTAATATTTATCTTTTCGTCGTATCATTTAGTACAATAATTTGATAAAATGTAGCATTGGTGAACAAAAATAAGAGCTTACTTACGGACCTATTTCTATTACAACCCAAAAAACTTGACAAAATTAAGAACTTAGGAGGCGTTTCGTAAAGTTACTGGTAATAGTTTTTAACTCTCGGTTACTAATTTTAATTATAAATTATAATATTTTTTCAAACACCTATAACTTCTATTATAAGTTATACGTACTTTTTTTTTAAATTTCAAATACAAATTATAATTTTTCAGTAGTGACTCTAGAAATTTTTGTTGATGAGGTCATTCAGAGTTAATCATCTATTATTCGCACAATATAAACTAAATTAAACATCTCAACTAACAAGTAAAATATACTTTTCATATATTCTTTCTGTTTTTTTGATAAAAAATATGCAAATATATAAACCTTCATAATTGCATACATTCAATGAGATTTTATGTTTTGAAATCGCTGCATAATAGTCTCGTTGTTAACAGTATCAAAAATATTATTTTCAATATATGTAACCAAGCAATCATTGAGCCACTAATTTCCAATCCGATTGTACAATCGACTCTTTACATATTTCATAGCCGAATTTTTTTTTTCTACTATTGCATTGGCGATTGGCAAAAACAATACAAGCTTTTCAAGCAAATATACCAATTGATATATTACATATCTCTTTGTTTCTGTAATCTTTCTAGCAAGATCACCAATTTCTTTTAATTCTATAAAGCCACTATTGGTGCACACATTGATAATATAGTTTTCAAGTTGATTATCAAGTACCATAAGTTCTAAAGGAGAAAAATCATATAGATAGAACTGTGCTAAACGGATCAACTGTTGCTTATCAAAAGCAGAAAACATGTCACTGGAATTCAAGCAAGCCACACAAAGAAGCAACTCGGTATTCACCTGTGTAAAACGGTTGTTAAGCTCTTGAAATTACATATCTATAACTATATATAATAGCTCAATGCGGTAGTGATATAAATTTGTAATTTGCGGAGCTTTGTGTTGTGGTCGCCTAGTGACTACAAATATATCATCCATGTTCAGAATTGGAAGACTGTGTTGAGTACAAAATAAAGATATTTCAGCCAATAAAAATTCTCATCCATTAACTCTCATCATCTGCAACCGTTGTAAAGACACTTTGACTAGTGTCATAGTATTTACAATATCTTGACTTTTCTCTTGTAAGACTAATGACAGTTCATTTGTGATGCCCAAAATTTGTTTTATTAAGTGTAAACCAATGGCAAAATCAAAATTTGCACCGAGTTCATAATTGAACGAGCTTCTACTTTTTGTTCGGAGTGTAGTCCATTATCAACAACAAACTCAAGTACATCAATCACAGAGAAAAATATTAAAATCATATTCCAAATTATACCATAATGTGGTCCCCATCGTGTATCACCAACTCGTTTAAGACTTGTTTCTTGATTCAAACCTCGTCTACTTTGAAATTCACCATTGTTTAATGCTTCCACAACTTTAGCAGCCTGTATTTCTCGAAGCATATCTTGTCTCTTACATGAGCGTTCAACAGCATTCACAACATTAGTTATCAAGCAAAAAAATTTAGCAACATCAATATGATTTTTTTTGCAACAGCTACAAGAGTCAATTGCAGTTGGTGAGCAAAATAATGAACATAAAATACTGACTCATTCTTCTTCAAAAGTAAAGTTTTGAGACCATTAAATTTTCCTTGCATGTTACTGGCTCTATTATAACTTTACCCGCATATTCTTAATAAAGTCAATTCATATTTAGAAAATAAACATTCAATTCCAGTCTTGAGTGATAAAACACTAGTAATAAGTACATGTACAATACCAAGAAATCGCTCCATAACAATTCCTCTTTTGGTCACATAGTGAATAACAATAGCCATTTGTTCTTTGATTGATATATCTATGGACTCGTCAACTAAAATTGAGAAAAGATCATTATCAAATCCTTGATAATTGCATTTGTTGTTTCAGTTGCAGCAGCATTTGCAATGTCTTTTAGAATATCAGAATGACACATCTTATTGTTTTTAGGAGTATTTTCCAACACAACCTCATTGATAGAATCATTATAATCAGGAAGAAACTTCAAAAGATCGAGAAAAATTCCTTTACCGATTGATTCATCAAATTCTTCATGACCACGAAAAGGAAATCCACCATGCAAAAGAAACCTCGTGTAATCAACTGACGCACTCAAGTGAATCCGGTATTCATTCTTTTCTTTTTCTGACTATTTGTAAAAGACATTTTGAATACTTTGCTTTTGGTTCATTAGAATTTCACACTTCTTCCAAGCTTGGTTATGAGCATTGTTGTGATCTCCAATATGAACTCTAAGCCTATCTTTCTTATTCCAAGCTGAAAATTCCTTTGCCACAAAAGCATCTCCTCCTACTTGGTAATTAATATCAGACTTAAATAGATAGCAACATAAACAACATATAGCATCCTTCTCGATACTGTATTCCAACCAATTCTTATGTTCTTTAAATTACGAAGAATTAAATCGACGAGACAATGCACCAATGTCTTTTTTAGGGAAGTTATGGCTAATAGATTGACAAGGACCATTTTGTTAATAATATCTTCTTATTGCATTTTGATCATTAGGATGATAAGTTGATATTTTTTTTCTGAGGCCTGAATACGAAGGAAGCTTACTTAAATCAACACGACTTTGCTTAGGAGCATTAGAAGCCGAATCTTGTAGTGTCGTTGATTTTTTTTTTAAATATTATCCATATTGTCAGAAGCAAACAAAAAAAATTATTAAAAAAATATCAATATACATATTCATATTTAATGTACATAGTTAAACTAAGATTTCTACTATCAACAAATGTTTTTCTCAATTTGTCCATATTTATACAATATTTTTTTCCCAATTTGCCGATTTAGTGATTTCTTCAACAATTTATCCATATTTACAAATTCTAAATCTCTACAATCATACAATACCAATATACAATCAGACAATCCCACCCAATGGCCAATATAAAGTAAGAATGCAGAAATTTAAACTTTTTTCCCAGATTAAAAATCATGAACCCTAGATTTCTAGGGTTTGAAATTCGAAATCTTACTTTGGACAGCCGAGAGAGAGAGAAGCAAAAAATCCTAGAGTTGGACCAGTGGACTCGAGAGAGAGACAAGCCGAGAGAGAAGCTAAGAAACCCTTGATATCCTTGTTTTCGTGTTCGGCAACTTCTACGCCGACACAGGCAACAACCGAAAATCTCTTGCTAACTCTTGAAAAGTTCGGAGTTCCCTATGGCATCACTTTTCCCAGCAAACTCACTGGCCGTTTCTCCGACGGTTGCGTCCTCACCGATTACCTCGGTACACACCCAAACCTCCCTTACAAAGAGAAGCCGAGAAATCCAAAATCGCCGAGGTTGGTTTTGTTAGGGTTGAGATGTGTGTGAAGTCTAAGGATTTAGATTGGGTGTGGGTGTGTGTGTGCGTGTGACGGGTTTCGTGAAATTCATTTATAAATGTATAAAGTATTTGTAAATTATATATTTAAAATTTATTTTTAATGATTGAATAATTTAAAAAATATGTATATTTAAGAAATATACTTTGAATATATATTTATGGGGGTCAACTAAAAAAATTTATAAGATCAAATATTGTAAAATTTTATATATATACTATAATAATAATTTTTTAAGTCATGAGATCAGTTGACCCTAGAAGCCAAAGCATGACATTGCCCCTGCAATTTTTATAAACATTTATAACATCTAATATAAGTTACAATATATAAGCTATTAGTTTCAATAATGGCAAACACCGTATAAAATAACACTCCGTGGACTCCCAATTATATATGTATGCATATATTGTACTTGTATATGTTTTATTAATGTATCAATTCTTGTACTTGTATGTGTTTTATTAATGTATTAATCCTTCAATGATCATGTATCTATATTTGGTGATCTTATCAATTAAGTGTTGAAAAATATGTTTTTTTTTTGTGTAGTTGTGACAAATAAAGTAAAATTAAAAAATTAGACTTACACATCGTTTGAATTCCAGAACGAAAGTAAATCGATGCTAATTTTTGATATTATGCTCTTAAAATAGATTTGTCCTTGCTATAGTACTTATAGTATCATAAATGTCTATTTTTCATGCTATAATAATTTAAATCTTAGGCAAAAAAAAATTTACAATTGGTGAACTCAACGAACCGAACTACTAAAAAGACACATTCTTACAATAGTGGCCCTTTTGGTACCACCTTCAAACCATTTTCCATTCACTTAAAACATGATTTTCAAAATAAAAAAAATTAATAAACAGTTCAATTTATAGGCCGTTTACTATTTTTTATCTTTCATAAAAATTTTTAACAAGTAAAATTCATCTTCATAAAAATTTTAATGCGTAAAGTTCTTTTGGGACAAAAATATCATAAATTAGATAAATTTATGTCTTTTTAAAATATGTATAAAAAATACAGATAAATTTATTTATATTTTATTAAAAGCACGCGTAAAGAAGACATATAAATTTATCTGTCTTATTGAAATTACGTATAAAGAATACAGATAAATTTATATATTTGTATTATCTGTGTTGATATGCAAACAGATAAATTTATCTGTTAGATATTTATGTTGATATGCAAACAAATAAATTTATCTGTTTGCATTATTTATATTGATATACAAATAGATAAATTTATATGTTAGGCATAAATAAGCAGACAAATAAATTTATCTGTTTACATTATCTGTTTTGATATGCAAACAGATAAATTTATCTGTTAGGTATAAATATGTAAACAGATAAATTTATCAATTTGCATATTAAACAGATGAATATCAAATAAATAAATTTATTTATTTGTTATGCAAAATTAGGTATAAATATGTAAACAGATAAATTTATCTATTTGCATATTAAATAGATAAATATCAAATAAATAAATATATCTATTTGCAAAGTATTTTTGAGAGAAATAACACAATTGAACTTTACGCATTAAAATTTATATTTTTAGACATTTCGCTAAAATCTGCCTTTTAAAATCATTTTTCCAATATTAGGTTGTCCACAAATAAATCTTTTAAGCTGGCATTTAAACTTGAACTTGGTGGATTGGAAGAGGAACCCACCAGAGAACAACAGTTACAATTTACAATACACCACATGCTCCACCTCCCTTGCCGCTGCGCAAGACAGCTGGCATTGATGTCTACCTTTAGTTTTAACTCATTCAACTGGATATTCATACCGTATTTATGAACAAATTGTATTTTGTTTTATAAAGATGATAATTTAAATTTAAATAGTTAATTTTAAACAAAAATATCTATTTTATAGAATAAACAATTGTGCATGTATTTATGGATTTTAGATCAAATTAAATTTTGTGGAGATGTTTTTTTAACCTAAGAAATGTATGGTTCGAATAACAGTTGCAAATTCATCTCAAACCCACAAGATTTTAAGAGGGATTAGGGAAAAGGTAGGCAAGGAAGTCACCCACCAAAGAAGATTAATAAAATAAAAACTTTCCCCATTGATCATAACATAGTGTAAGAAAATCAAACAAGTTACAACGAAAATATAAATTATACACTTTCAATTATGATTGTTTAAGTACCTGAAAAGATTCATACGATTAGAGCGATTCTTGTAACATATAATCTTATTTTAATGAAAATTGTTGATAGATTACAAATATTTTTCATTAAAGCTAGGTTAAAGACCCCATTTTATCTATACTACTATAATAAGAAAACTCTTGACTTGGTGAAACTTTTTATCACTTTTCTACTTGCCAAAACACCCCAAAACAATTTGGTAGGAACTTGTTAGGAACTTTCCATTTGGGTGTCTTAAGATCCTAGAAAGTTTTTTTCTGATAAAAAAATAATAATTAGAAAAGTTGGAGAATTTTATTACCTAGTGTAAGCTATGAAAGAAGTATAACAATAATAAGCACAAACCCAACGGGTAATTATTGCACGGTTTACACAATAGTAAAGCATACTGGGAAGTTTCCTCGATAACATAGATGAGGAACTTTAAAAACAAACAGGTCCAAACATGAAATTAACACATACAGTTCAACAGAGGTACCCACATTCATAGATTGGATGTCAATCCAACGATACCTCATTTATTTCTCCACACGATCGAAGCGTGCATTTCTGAAAACAAGAAACAAAGTTCACCAAGCTCGCCACAAGGCGATCAGTTCCCAAACCAGCGATGGACGAAGACACCACTGTTTCTTAGACTTCTGAAAAGGCTCGTGCAGTCTCCGCATACAGCGTTCGTGCAATCTTCAACGTCCAAGCAGCGAAGGAAGAGTTCATCAACACGACATATTGCTCCACTTTCAAATAACTCGAACAGAATTCTCAACTCCACCGCCCTTGCATTCATCATAAGGACGACGAGGTCTTCATCTGCTACTGTTCTTTCAAACCATCTGATGAAATCGAATTCTTCTTCCTCAAGAGGTGCACTCAGATACTCATCAGAGCTGCTGGGAGTAGTAATAGCCCTGTCTCCCGCAAGACCTGGATAATAAACAAAGGTGACACCGGGCTTTTTGACATAAGATGAGAGGACGGAGGTGTTATGATCGACAACATAAACGTTGACAGCTCGAGGCTCTACAGGATAAAAGGGCTTGAACATTTCTAAAATGCTAGAGTTCACAAACTCCCCTACTCCTATATTAATGTAGATTAACCTGTTCCTTGAGGAAATGTTCACGAACTCGGGTAAGTACAAAAATTTTGTTGCAATCGATCCTGAGTGTTCATCCGCGATAGATTCCATGGAATTTATGAAGGGCATACTGTTCTTGACTGACTGACACTCACTGGGAAGCCGGTAATGTTCAAAGAAAGCAACTTTATCAAATCTTTTCTTGAAGATCACAAGTGTGAAAGAGCCGATTCCACATACACGAACAACATTAGAACTTCTCAGGAATGACGAAACTGGAGTGGCAGACCTTATCAGGCCACCAGAGTGGAAATTGCTAGCACCACCAACAAGCATGGCACCGGTGCCACTGGGCCGCAAAACACGCTCAATCTCAAGGACTAGAAGCGCGGGGACGGAGACCCTATCAAGAGCTCTAGAGAACACAAAATCGAAAGCATTGTCCTCATAGTCGAGCTCATACACGAAACGTTTTCGTAAAAGAGAGAAGGATGGATGTATATTGACACCAAAGGCTCTGGAAAATCCCAATTCTTGCAATGCCGCGACGGCAAAGCCCGATCCCTCCCCAACACAAATGGCTTTTGCACCAGAATCCAACAAGTTCATATCCATAAGCTCTTTCACTACATTAACGGTTAAATTCTCGGTTTCCCCACAAGGCGTCAAAAATGACGATCCCAAAAGGGGAAACGCGAAGGCAGAGACGGGTTTCAGAAATGCAGTGAAATTAACGTATGGATTCGAGCCAATGCTCAGCGAGCATTCATCGAAATTCATTGCTAGAGGCTCCATTGTCCGAATATCATGGACGATTTGGAAGAACGTAACGACAGTCATAGCCAATGCGAACAAGAAGGCTCTCAGAAGCAAGCGCTTGGCTAATGATCCGCGAAGGATTTGCCATTTCAGCACTTTGAAATCCATTTCCGCGAAATGTATTTCAACTTTCAGATCTTTGAATCAACAGATCTAAGAAATGATCGGTTTGAAACACAGAAATGATTGTTCTTCTTTCTTCAGAATTGAACAAAACCAGATCAAAAGAGTGAAATTGAATCGAACACAACAGTTCAAGAACGAAGCGATTAACGAGTACAGAACCTGGAGGAAGTGTGATTACCACCCACGAGGACACCCATAGACGATTGAAACCCTAACCAGACCCTCCTAGGAGCCCTCCTCGGCATCGGCTCGTACCACTTCTGGTCCATCTCCGATTTAGCGTAAATCTCCCAAACGAATTCTACATGATTAGCGTAAGATTTCAGACAAGAAGTTAGGTCACATTTAGATGTAATAGGATCGAAATTAGGGTTAGGGTTAGGGTTTGGCAATCGAGCAATTCTGAGGGAGAAGATGGATCTCAGAAAAGCGAAGCGAGTGTCCTTTTATCTTCATGTGCCACTGAGAAGTATGGGGTGGGGGATTGCGGAGCTGTCGCCGTGTACACGTGTCATTCTGGAATAGGGTACAAAGAGGGGAGTACGACGGTTGATGGTTCCATTATTGTGTCGGTGGCGAATCTGAACCACCCGTTTCAGGGAAATAAATTCATTTGCACTGCCATTTTAAATTTTGAAGTAATTATATTTAGTCATTTTATTTAAATATTTTATAATAATTTATATGATTAAATTTATTTATTTATTTATAAATAAGTTTGATTAAGTTAATTTTTTTTTAATAATTTTTTTTATTATTTAGTTAAATTTTTATATTTTTTATACTGTTCTTATTGAGACGGAGTTAAAAAAGTAAAAAATTTTAATCAAAAAATAAAAAATAAAAAAATAAAAAATAAAAAAAATAAGCAAGTTTCTAAGTAAAATAAGCAAATAAACAAGTTTCTAAGTAAAATAAGCAAATAATGAAATTGAGTATGCTAAATTATGTTATTTTTATGAATAAATCTACTTGCATGGAAAATTTTAATAAATTCGATTATAGATGCTTATTTTTTTTATAACATTTTTTTTTTTGTTAATGAAAGAAGAGTATAATAGTCGAATCATAAATGGTCAAAAAAAGGCAAATCGGCACAATAGTCTTTTATAAATTTTTAATAGGTTATGAAGACCTCTAAAATTAGTTAAAACCCAAAATATCGCACTTATCGACAACATTCAACGGAGGAGAAGCGCCAAGTGCGTCTTCACCCTACTTTTTCTGTAAATCTGACCGAATAATACTCCGAACTCGCATTGTGTGAAGAGAAAAAGCTCTCACCATTGATGGGAAGACAACTCCCAAACGAGGGCTCAACAGTTAGTTTTTCTTTTGTAGTAAATAAAGCACAATTCGGACAGAAACTTTGTGAAGTTTCTTCAATACGCCACATCTACACCCCTAAACCCAGATTCACTGCAAATTTTCTTTTGTAGTAAATAGAGCACGACTCCAGCAGGAACTTTCTGAAGCTTTTTGATAATTTTGAGTATTGATCCAAGAAGTATTTTGTCAGAAGATCCTTCGATGTCAGCGCCTTCTCCATTGCCGGCAACTACTTCGTTGCAGATACCTCCTATGCCAACGGCTAATGATCTCAATTTCGATAGGTATTGAAGGAGGATGGGCCGAATTTAGCCCAATTGGGTTACGTTGAGGCCCAAGTCCAAATAAATGGAGCCCAAGCCAAGGTCGAACCACGAGAGTCCGCTGCTAGGTGAGGGGTGCCATTAGTTGATGTGATGTGTCAGAGCATTTAATGTGACTAGGCCGAAGCAAGATTGCATTAAATGCGATTGGAAAGGCTTATGACAGAGTATTAAATGCGTCGCTTCCTCGGGGAGTGCAGTGCAGTTAAGAGCTCGGCCACAAGGACAGGCCAAGCTCGATCCATTTAATGGATGTGACTGCAGTCCGTAGGATGCTGGCATAAGGATAACGACGGAATGATGGAAACATGTGACGGAGGATAGGTTAGAGTACAGAGAGTACGAGTCAGGGGATGATGATGGTTGGAGAGACAGAAGAAGAATAAACCGTCTATGAAGGAAAAGAGAATGAAGGTCCAAGGGTAAGAATTGTTTTTTGGCTATTTTTTGTTTAGCCTGTTAAGCTTCTCAAACAAACTTCTAACTTTAGCATCAAAGTGGTCTCCGGCAGTTAGCCGCTGGCTAGTTCATGGTGTGTTCATTTTCGTAGGTGTTGACATATTGACAACTTTGACCGGGCTGGGTTCAATTCATCAAACAAATCTAATTTACGAGTCCGTTCCGTATATTTGGCGTCATCTGTGGGAACCCAATTCTCTAGGTGAAGTTGTCAATGGCGACATCATCAAAAGTCCCTGTCGTCCTTGACGATTGCGCCACACCAGGTGTGGTAGAAGATCGTAGAAACCAAAGGAAGGAAGGAAAAAATCACCTTAACGGGGCAGTCAGAGTTCTCGAGAAAGATTTGGCCCACGATTCCGCTCTTCGTTCCATGGGGCAAGAAATCCTGAGGCTTCGGACAGCGTTGAAGAGTCAGGGCCAGAGTCAACATACTCCGTTAGGAAGTTCCCATTTCGATGAACCAAAAGTCCCCGGACCAAGGGGAAAAGAAGGAAGAGAAGCGGTTAGCCAAGGGTTGGGTTAGATTCTCAAGGAGTTTGCAAAATAAGGAGCAGAGTCAAGTACGGAAGGAAGCAGCTAACTCTTAAGAAGTCCAAACAAAATAAAGATCCACCTCGAGGGCGCAAAGAGGCAGTATCCGAATGTTATACCACGGTCGAACCAAGCGAAGTTTGGGGGGGGGGGCAGTTACCTCGCATTTCTCTGAACGAATAGATCGAGCCGATCCACCTCACAGTTTATCTCTCATGAGGTTCAAATCGTATGACGGGCGAGCGGACCCGCACACTCACATAAGCCATTACAGACAGATGATGGCGTTATGGAGTGAAAATGACGCCCTCATGTATAAAGTATTCCCATCTAGCTTGGGTGAGGCCGATTTACGGTGGTTTGATCGTCTCCCACCTCGGTCCATTACAAGCTGAAAGGACCTGCCAAAGGAATTCGAGGCGAGATTCATTACAAATACTAAGATTCCAAAAGAAATAGATTCGCTCGTGGCATTATGGAAGGGAAAGAAGGAATCATTGCAGAATTATACAAGAAAATATTGAAAAGTGTACAATGACATCGAAAATTGCAACGAGGAGCTAGCCATTGCCTCATTCAAACACAGGCTTCAGCCTGGTGAAGAATTGAGGACTTCACTCACCTAAAAATCACCACAAGGCATTTCGACACTAATGGGTCGCATGGAGCAGTATATAAGGTTAGAGGAAGATGTCGGAAGGATAGAGATTGAAGCAAAGCCCAGGGAGAGAAGGCTGAGTCCAAAGAAGATTAAAAGACGTAGCCCAGTGAGGGTAATGAGGCCGAGTCTAGTGCCAATAAGTAAAAGGCTAAGGGTTGCGCAGCCGAAGGCACCGCTTAGACTGGGGGTCGATTCCAGGATAGCCGTGAACGCAGTATTCAAAGAGTCGATCCATAAGATCTTACCCCAAATCAAGGACAGACCCTATTTTCAATGGCTAGAAAGATTGCCAGGCTCGATCGTCCAATCAGCGATAGAGAGGGGCATCAGATGGAGGTGCTCTTATTACCGGGAGCGGGGCCACGAGACGAAGGATTGCCGAGCCTTTAAGAAAAATCTGGAGGATCTAGTTCAACAAGGGCATCTGAAGAAATTTTTAGAGGGGGCAGATAGACAAAGATCTCCTGTCACTACGAAAGCCAACTCCCCATGTAAACAGGTAACTCACAAAGTCATCAATGTAATTCACGAAATGGATGGGGCAGAACAGAAATATTCCACGCGAGGACAAATGAGGAGATTGGGGCATATTGCCGAGGTAATGAAGATCCAGGGGCTAACGAGCAAAAGGCCGCGATTGGACAGGTGTGAGGGGCATATTTCGTTCTTGGAAGAGGATTTGGAGCGGGTCCAGCATCCACACAATGAAGCCCTGGTAATATCTCTCCATCTTTTGGATTTCGAGGTGATGCAGGTGTTGGTAGATCAAGGAAGCTCTATTGAAATAATGTTCTACGACCTTTTTCAGAAGCTCGGTCTCTGAGACCGAGATCTGCTTCCATCTTGTACTCCGCTCGTTGGCTTCAACTCCCAGCCGGTCTGGCCCTTGGGACTAGTCGTTGTAGCAGTCAAAATTAGAATAGTCGAGCTCATGGTTAACTTTTTGGTTGTGGATGCACCTTCAGCCTATAATGCCATCACGGGCCACACGCGGTTACATGAATTAAAGGTTGTTCATTTTTCGTATCATCAGATGCTAACATTCTCCACAATGGAAGGGATTAAGGTTGTATATGGGGATTAGATGGTGGAAAAGCAATGCTTCGTAGTAGCTTTGAGGACCAAGGAGGAAGCCGAAGAAGTGAAGAACATAGAGGGAGCTAACGTGCCCACTTTAGAGGATGTGGGAAGGGAGGCCCAAAATAAAGCCGTAGAAGAGCTCGAGACGGTTAGAGTAAATGAGAATGACGAAGAGAGATTTTTCTTAATCGGTTCTGCCTTGGCCGAGCAGGAGAAGGAAGAGCTGTTCCATTTATTGCGACGAAACTTGGAGATATTCGCGTGGACCCTATATGAAATGCCAGGCGTGGATCCCACTTACATCTCCCGTGCTTTGAATGTTAATCCCACCTCCAAGCCCGTGAAACAGAAAGATAGGTGCTCGTCACTGCATCATGTTAAAGTCGTAGCCGAGGAAGTCAGGAAGCTACTAGAAGCAAAAGAAATCAGAGAAGTTCGGTATCAGAATGGCTGTCCAACACGGTGGTAGTAAAAAAAAGGCAAAAAATGGAGAGTATGTGTGAATTTCACAAACCTGAACAAAGCCTACCCGAATGATGGTTTTCCTCTCCCAAAAATTGATCAGCTTGAGGACTCAAAGGCGGGGCATCAATGCATGAGTTTTTTGAATGCGTACCGAGGTTATCACCAAATCGCCATGAGTTCTCACGATCAAGAGAAGACATCGTTCATTACCTCACGAGGTACCTATTGCTACAAGGTCACGTCGTTCGACCTCAAGAATGCTGGGGTAATTTTTCAACGAATGGTCACAAAAATGTTTGCTGAAGTGTTGGGTAAAAAGATGGAAGCCTATATAGATGATATGGTGGTAAAATCCAGGTTAAAGGAGGATCATTTGACCGACCTCCAAGGAATCTTTAACGTCCTCAAAACACATTGCCTACGTCTGAACGCGGCTAAATGTGCATTCGGAGTCGGTTCAGGAAACTTTCTTGGATTCTTGATCACCAACCGAGGTATCGAAGCCAGTTCGAACTAGATTACGGCTATCCTAGAAGTCCAAAGGCCGAGCACCATGAAGGAGGTACAAAAGCTAACATGAATGATGACAGCCTTGAATAGGTTTATCAGTCGAGCTCCTAGTAAGTGTCGACCTTTCTTTTTGACACTAAAGAAAGGAGAAAAATTCTCATGGACATCGGAGTGCAAAAAAGTGCTCCAAGAGTTGAAAGCTTATTTATCTTCTCTTCCTCTACTCTCTATCCCCAAAGAGGGGGAAGTGTTGTACCTCTATCTGGCAGTATCCTCACATGCCGTTAGCGCAGTGCTGGTCAGAGAGGAGAAAAAATAGAAAATGCCCATATATTACGTCGGTCATACACTTTCAGGGCTAGAAACAAGATACCTCCCATTGGAAAAAATCACTTATGTGTTAGTCATAGCTTCGAAGAAGCTACAACACTACTTTCAGGCCCATGCGATTGTTATGCCCACCAAGTATCTATTGAAGGCCATCTTTTCTAAGGCCGACCTAATGGGGAGGATGACATAGTGGGCTGTGGAGTTAGGATAACACGATGTCAGCTTTCGGCCCAGGACTGCGATCAAGGCGCAAGTACTTGCCGATTTTGTTGCCGATTTTGCAAAGAGGGGCACCGAGGGGACCAAAGAGCCATCGAAAGCCAAACTCATTCAATCAATTGGTTTGGAGGGACTCTGGAGTTTGCACGTAGACGGGGCTTCCAACAACCGGGGTTCAGGAGTAGGAATAGTACTTACCTCTCCCGATGGACAAACGATTGAAAATTCCTTGCGTCTCGATTTCGATGCTACAAACAATGAGGTCAAATATGAAGTATTGATAGCAGGTCTCAGAGCAGCAAGAAAGCTCGAGATTTCTACGCTAGATGTGTTCAATGATTCCCAACTCGTTGTTAACTAGCTGAATGGAGCATATGAGGCGAAAGACGATCGGATGGCCAAAAAATCTCTTAAAGACAATGGAAATCATGAGAAATTTTACGACAATCAAAGTACAGCGGATAAGCCGGGCCAACAACAAGAACGCAAATAGTTTAGCCAATCTCGCCTCGGCAACAGTTGAGGATGGGGAGAAGACGGTGGTTGTGCAATTCTTTCTAAATTCGAGCATATGCGAACCATCCAGTGAGCAATGGGAATCCCTCTCAACGAGAGAGTTACCATCATGGATGGATCCCATTATGTCATTCTTAAAGGATAGTATATTTCCCTCTGATAGGAAGTAGGCACATAATGTTAGGCTGAAATCAGTACATTTTTGGCTTTCTCAGACTAATAAGCTGTACCGTCGCCCCTACACGGGACCATACCTTTTGTGTGTGCACTAAACTCTGGTGGATGACCTTCTCTATGAAATCCATGATGGAATTTGTGGAAGTCATATGGGTGGGCGGTCATTTGCCAATAGGTCAATTTCACAAGGATATTGGTGGCCCTATATGCAATAGATGCCAAACGGTATGTGCAAAAATGCAAAAAATGCCAGCGTTTTTCCCCTCTTATCCACCAGCTGGCAGGGAAGCTAAACCCATTAGTTAGTCCCTGGCCGTTCGCGCAGTGGGAACTAGATATAATTGGCCCGTTCCCCAGAGCAGTTGGTAACAAGAAGTTTATGGTGGTGGCAACCGACTATTTCACTAAATGGATAGAGGCTGAGCCGCTTGCTAATATAATAGAGTCGGACATGAAAAAGTTAGTGTGGAAGAGTATTGTCACCAGGTTTGGGATTCCACGCGCCCTCATTTCAGACAATGGAACACAATTCGATAGGAAGTTGTTTCGGGCATTCTGTGCAGAATTAAAAATAGAGTTCTATTAACTCTACCCCGGCGTATCCGCAGTGCAATGGGCAAGCAGAGGCTTCGAACAAAACAATCTTAGCTGGGATCAAGAAGAGGCTAGACAAGGTAAAAGGCAGATGGGTGGAGGAACTACCCCATGTGCTGTGGGCTTATCGGACGATCCCACGTAGACCAACTAGAGAAACTCCATATTCAATGGCCTATGACACCGAAGCTGTCATCCCACTCGAGATCAGTCTTCTTATGATGAGGACCGACGAATTCAACCTCGAACAAAATGGGGAGTTGCTGGCCAGGGAGCTAGATTTTGTTGGAGAAAGGAGGGAGGTAGCACTTCTTAGAATCAGGTCCTATCAACAAGAGATGAGTCGGGATTATAACAAGAAGGTTAAACTAAGAGAGTTTGGTCCTGGTGATCTGGTTCTACGAAAACTAATGGGGAATACAAAGATACCTGGAGAAGGGAAGCTGGGACCGAATTGGAAAGGCCCGTATAAGGTCAAAACTGTGGTTAGCCCCGGTGCCTACTATCTAGAGGATGCGAAAGGGAAAGACGTACCTCGACCGTGGAACTCAGCAAACCTGATATTTTTTTATCACTAAATGTTTTATACACGCCCTGTCCAATCAAAGAAGGATCATTGTAATAGCAACCCCTACGGGTATCTTTTTGCTGATGTTGTTTAATGAATAGAAGTTCTATTTTTATTTTTTGACGTTCCCGTCTCTGAGAGCTGTAAGAGGTCAGCTCGGCCTGAGGATAAAACAATCTCTCAGGAGTTAGAAAAACTCCAAGGGTTTCGAATAACCCCTCACTGAAGGAGGTCAGCTCGTCCTGAGAATAGAACATCCTCTTAGGAGTTAAAAAAACTCACAGGGTTTCAAACAACTCCTCGCTGAAGGAGGTCAGCTCGGCCTGAGGATAGAACATCCTTTCAGGAGTTAGAAAAACTCCTATGGTTTCAAAGAACCACTCTCAGGAGTTAGAAAAACTCTTAAGATTTCAAATAACTCCTCACTAGAGGCCAGCTCGGCCTGAGGATAGAATATCCTCTGACACGAGAGTTGAGTTTGCAGAGAAGAGAATAAAAAGGTACACAAATGAGCAAATTTTTTCATTCATACAAAAGATTGTGCAATACAATTGAGTACAATGTCCGAACTATAAACATAAATAGCAAAAGAAAAGAAACGTCTAGTTCTAGCCCTTGTCAACCACCTCAGGGCCGATCTCCCCTTCGACTTAGACGTCATCTGGTATCTCCACAACATCTTCGCTTGCAAAGGCATGACGGCTGGCTGTAGTATCCCAGACGTCCCCCAGCCGAGGAAGAGGTAACTCCGGCAGGGTTTCATTGTTCGTAGGGTCTACTTCGGCCATTTGCTCTTGGGCGGCGGTTGCGGCATCTGCGCCAGTGGGGGGCTCGCTCCACAAAGGGGAGTCAAGCGGGACACCAACCCGCTCTAGGCCTTGTTTGTATCCCAAAGCAAGGAGTTCGATCTTAAGGCCCAGGACTTCCTTTGCGAGGTGGCCCCTGCACTCATCCCAGCCCTGTTGCTAGAGCTGGTCATCACATTCGGCCCGAACAAATTCCAAGTCAGCAGCGATCTTCTTTTGCAGAAATTCAAAGTCAGCAGCGATCTTGTTTTGCATCTCGGCCTCTGCCTAAGCAATTGCCAAAAGGGCGCGAAGTTCGGCATTGGAGGTCTTCACTACGGCCACCTCCTCCTTAATCTTTCTCTCCACCTCTTGAGCCTTTTTCATCTCTTCTTCAGCGCTTTTCAACCTCGTCTCGAGCCCCTGGACTGCCGAGACGCTTCTGGTGAGGTCAGCTTCCAAATATTTGGTGTGCTTGGTGGATATGATCAGCGCCTTGCTAATTTTTTTTGTCTCTCTCGACAGCTCAACGAAGCGATCATGTAACACCGTGACCGCCTGTAGATGCTGCAAACAAAAGCGTGTAATGAAGCAAGTAAATATAAGCTAAAAAGAAAGGAGGAAATCCAAAACTTGAAACCAGAAAAGAAACGTACCCTCACGTCGAGTTGATATACTCGGTCGAATAATGCTTGGAGAGAAAGGCCAGCATGGTCAGCCACATCTTGGGGAAGACCGAGCTCCCTAGCGAGGCATTTAGCAACCTTCTTCGTCTTCAAAGAGTTTTCTACCGTCAGCGGGCGTCCTAGCTGATTGAATTCAAGGAGCCAGAGGGCGGGGGCTGGGGCTGGGACTTCAGCTTCCTTACCCCTGCCACAAGTACCCTCAGTGGCAAGAGTGCCGTTCGCACGTACCAGATGCCGGTGCTGAGTGAGACGAGCTTCTAAAGGAGGGGAGGAGTGTGGCCGAACAAGACCACCACCAGCTTCGGAGGCTGGCATGGGGAAAGGAGCTGGAGGAGGAGAGACAAGAGCTGCTGGCGTTGGGATAACTGGTGGAGATGAAAGGGGAGAAAAAATTCTCACAACGGGCGTTGCAGAGGTGCTGGCCACATTGCGGCCATGGACAGCAACCCTTAGATCAATTGTTCTCTACCTCGGTATTGTCTCTTCTTCGGGTAGCGGTGGAGATGGAGGTTTTGCTCGGTCTAGAGATGATATATCGCGCTCAGGAACTGGCTCTTGGGATCAAGCTGGACTTGGTTCCTAGAACTTCACGGTGGCGAATTACTCTACGGTAGCTCGGCACGTAGTCTAAAAGGTTAGGTGCCGAACGAGTTTCTCTGATGTGAAGGCAGTGCTACACCTCGACAAACCTGACTTGTCTCTTCTGCTGCTTGGTAAGGGATGCGGCTGCAAAAGAGAGAAATATAAGCAATGACAACAATATATATAGGTGAACAATCATAGATAAGGCAAAATACACATAAGAACGGGACAAGAGGCAGCCGAACCGACTTGGACTCCTGGAACCCTCAGAATGGAATGATCAGGAAGTCTGGCACGGTTGGCTTAAAATTTGAAATCTCCTCCCACAAAGATGAAGTTGTCGCCGTGTTTATCTGATTCAGGGAGGTCATGCACCATTTGTTGGGTAGCGCTCCTCTGATGGAGGTAATACGTACGGTCATTGCGCGTAATGCTGTAGCTATGAAAGATCTCAAGGATGTCGAGATTCAAACTATAGCGACGGTTGATCTCGGCCACCCCCATTACAACCCTAATGATGATTGAGACTTGGCGAAGGGTGAGACGACAGGTGGCAAGTATCTCACGAGGCAAAGGGTCAACAGGGAACCACACCCCAGCCTCCACTATAGAGGCAATGGGAAACTCAACCTCATTCTCCTTGGGAAGGAAATGAGACCTAGAGACATCAGGATCGTAGTAGCGAATCGTGACGGAGGGAGGGATGCGATATTTGGTCCTGAAAGCTGCCAGAGCAGCAAGGGTGTTGACTTCTTTGACAAATTTCCCCTTCTTAGCCATGGCTAGCGGGAAAGAGAAGTGAGGTGAAGGGTTTAAGTGGAGAAGAGAGTGAAAAAGGGAGAAAAAAGAACAAAACCCAAAAAACCCAAAAAACCCAAAAAACATAAAAAATATGAGAAATGAGAGTGGGTGATGAAGTAAGACAGTTACAGAGAGGAGGGAATATTCAGCAGCAGCAACAAGAAGACGAGTGGAGCTTGAAGAGTGATGACGTCGAGTCTCAGCGATGTTTAGTAGTGGTGGGTTGACCGGGAACGAAGATGAATAGGTGTTATACAGAGAATGGTGGGAGAAGAGCTTTAAGGATATCATAGATCGAAGAAGAGAAAATAAAGGGAATTGATGATCCTATTTATTGGGGGGGGGGAGGTAATTATTACTCTAGGGGAAACACCAACAGTCGCCTCGGGGGCAATGAAGCGTCGCATTTCATTGGGAAGGCGCGAAACACCTGGAGTAGGGCCAATCGTGCTTTGACACGTAGCAGGTTTTAAATGATATAGGGAGATGTTCGAAGCATCGGCGGCGGCAGAATAATAGGCCACGTTGAGGTAAATATGGGAATTCGAATCAGATTCCCTCATGCCGAGCACGAAAAAAACTGAGGAGCAAATGAAGGAGGATGGGCCAAATTTAGCCCAATTGGTTTACGATGAGGCCCAAGCCCAAATAAATGGAGCCCAAGCCAGGGCCGAACCACGAGAGTCCGCTGCCAGGTGAGGGGTGTCATTAATTGATGTGATGTGTCAGCGCATTTAATGTGACTAGGCCGAAGCAGGATAACATTAACTGCGATTGGAAGGGCGTATGGCAGAGCATTAAATGTGCTGCTTTCTCGGGGAGTGCAGTGCAGTCAAGAGCTCAGCCACAAGGACAGGCCAAGCTTGATCCATTTAATGCGATGTGACTGAAGTCCGCATGATGCTAGCATAAGGATAACGGCGGAATGATGGGAACATGTGACGGAGGATAGGTTAGAGTTACAGAGACTACGAGTCAGAGGATGATGATGGTTGAAGAGAGAGAAGAGGAATAAACCGTCTATAAAGGGAAAGAGAATGAAGGTCCAAGGGTAAGAATTGTTTTTTGGCTATTTTTTGTTTAGCCTGTTAAGCTTCTGAAACAAATTTATAACTTTAGCATCGGACTGGTCTCCGGTTAATTCACGGTGTGTTCATTTTTGTAGGTGTTGACATATCAACAAGTTTGACTGGGTTGGATTCAATCTATCAAACAAATTTAATTTACGGGTCTGTCCCGTACAAATATGATAGTTGCATTTTCTCTATGTAACAAACTTGATTTTGATAGGTATGTTAGTTACAATTTCTCTCTCTATTAGGACATCAATCTTATGTTTTTCCAACATTTTTCATCCATAACTTACAACATGTTAGTGGGTGGAACTTTGGTGTGATGAGAACTAACAATGGAGAAAATATATGTCAATTGGGATTTTTCTTTTTTTTCGTTTCTTTTCTTTTCTTTTCTCTGGAGTTGCTTTTCCGAAAACCCAATCCAATACTATAGCAACGACTTTCTACTTTCTTGGGAAAACTAGAATCGGCAGTACCAAACCAAAATACAAAAACATGTATTTTGATAGGTATTGTATGCTTTAATTTCAAGCAATCAACCCCTAAAATGCATGGCTAAGGAAGTAGATCACACTGTAGAAATGGTATTTATATTTGAGGTTTTAGGAGAAAAATACCGATGAAAAACAATAAAGTAACTATAAAAAAAAATAAAAAGTAGAGAATGCTATGCTGAACTAGTAGTTTCAGTGAGAGAAGTTAAAAATTGCTACATTCTAATTTCTATATTATTTAAATTTTGTACTCTTGTACTTACTTTCTGGTTACTAGAATGTATGATATGAAGTAGTTATTATCTTATATGTTTTCTAATTATGTAATAGGTTATTGGCTATGAGAAGCCGATAAAGCATGTGACTATTAAAAGTAACGGTGGTGGAAAGGTGAGGGTCAAAACAAGCGATCTGACATAACCACGATCACAAATAAAAATTGATTGCAAAGCTTGCCTTAATATTGATTTATGCCCAAATGAAATATAGATATTAAATTGGTTTATACTTGAGCATACCCATGAAATGAGCACTGACAAATTCAGATAGTGTTTGGAGGGCAGGACAACTAAATTAGAAATATTAAATTCAAAAGATAGTGATTGTGAATAGAAATGTACATAGCATATTGTGAATCTTTTATTGGAACATTTTGTGGATTTTTTGGTGAATTATTTTATCGGGAGATGATAACATTTATAGAAGATGTTGGATCTTTTGGTGAAGAACATTTGTATAGAATGTGAGTGGATTTATCTCATTAACAATGATAATGTGTTCGATGAAATTAATTTTTTCTATTTCAAGATTTGTTGTTTATTGCTCTTTGTAAGCATTTTATGTAACTTAGATTTTTTTGTAGCTCCTGTTTATTCTTTTTTATTTTCTTAAATTTTATTCTTTTGTACCTTCCTAACAATTTGTTTGACTGAAAGTAAAAAAAAGTTCATATTCATAGTTGAAAATTTTGATCCCAAAATGAAATTGTGCACTAAATGGAGTCCATTAGCAGTCGTTGGAGGCGCTGTCTTTTTGTTACTGTTGAAAAAAATAATTAAATTTTTTTTAATGTGAATGAGAATTAATTGAAGATGGTTATTACAATTACTATTTTATGATGTGTCTTTTGGTCGCACCAATTCGGTTTGAATAGGTGTGTCTCTCTTTTTGTGACTATTCTAAATAGTCACGATTACGTCTACATATTTGGCGTTTCTATTTTGATATTTGATATATAGTATATACATAGTTCATTACATTGTTCTGTGTCTAAGTTTGTGAAAAAAGAGTACAAAATATGGTTTAGTCTGTTAGGCCCATCGATTACAGTGTTTTTTTTTTGTAAAATTCAGATTATTGTATATTAGGAGATAGACATCTGTAAAATCGTAAGCATCATAGCAATGACGAATCTGTCGTAAAAACAAAGCGTTCAACACTAGGCTTGATTTACTTGTATCATCATATTTATTTTTAAATATAAGAAGAAAATATATGAATTTTTATGTGTGGCTGAAAAATTAATATTTTGTTATTCACAAAAGTAGTCCTTTCCCTACTCTTTTATAATTACGGAAGAAAGATAGTCTTCTAAATTTTATAAATTAAGATAAAGAAGTTTATTTTTTAATATTTGCCTAGCTGTTGTGAAAAAATCGATTTTGACATTTTCCTAGTTAAGATAAGAAAATTAGTTTTTAATATTTTTCTTACTTCGGTAGAAGACTTTCTTAGTTACAAAAAGTAGATTTTTTTGATTCTTTTGTAATTATAGAAGAAAGATTGAATTTGATTTTTTCTTAACAAATATACTAAAATTAATTTAATATTTTTTTATTTTTTTCTTACTATGATAGAACATTTGACTTTTGAAAAATGAATTTGAACATTTTATTAATTGGGATATAAAATAAATACGATATGCCGACTGTAAATGCTAGATTTAAATGGACAAAGTAACAACGCCCCGCTTGGGTGACATTGCTTATTTACTTATTGGCTTATAAGTCAAAAAATAAATCACGTCGTTTGAGTAACCATATAAGTTAAAACACAAGAAAATAAGACAATAAGCTCGTTTTAGTAACCAAATAAGTAAATAAGCTGGTTTATAAGTCAAATAAACTGATTTATAAACAAATAAATAAATAAACTCGTTTGAGTAGTTGACTTATAAGCAAATAAGTAAATAAGCCACAAACTACTCAAACAAACTTGTTTAAACAAAATGTGACTTATTTACTAATAAACAAATAAATTAATAAGCAAATAAGTAATATTTCCTCAAACTGGGCCAACATACATTTTTGGAATGCAAGAGATTAAAAAAAATTTACTTGCAAATAATTATAATATGTTAGCCTAAGTTTGGACCAGTATTCTGTCGTGACGAAAGTTCGAATTTAAATCGAATCACAATTAACATGCCGCGCTTGAGGGTTTACTATTTCCTCAATTTTTTTTTTTTTTTTGTATATAAAAATATTAGATCATCCCTTTACAAGTTTAGATAAATGATGTTAACACTTGATATTGATACTTATATAAGTGCTAAAGACTGGAAGGCAAGTACCAGTCGGACTGAAAAGTATGGAGCAGTGGGATTGGATAGCGTAGATCAATCAAATTACTAGAAATTAACACCGGAATGGATGGACCAATCAAAGGATTAAAAAATAAAATACTTGGAAGTATGGACCCGTTAAATACTGGAATGTAGGGACCAAACAGCACATTAAGAAATTAGTACTAGATTTTAAATAAAATATAAAATATATCCCCAGATTTGTTATTTGCATCAACATCAAGTTGATTGCTTTTTCAACAATATTAATTGTGTTCACACGAGTTTTCCAAACAGTTTTTAAGATATTCAAAAAAAAATCTTAGTGCATTTTTAATTCGTAAAAAAATACTATTTGAATTGTTACAATGTGCCGATCGCAATAGTGATATCTTTTTTTGTCTAATTACTCGTGCCCCTTATTGGTAATTTTGTTTTTTTTTGGATTTTTTTATTAAAAACACTATAAAAAAAAACTAATCTTACCCATTTGGAAAAAAATAAAAAAATAAAAAAATTAAAAAATCAAATTAAAACACAAACTCTCATAATATTTAAATTATACTCACTTTTTTTAAAATATAATAATACATTATATTCATAACTTATTTAGTACTACTACCAACTATATATAATTATTCATATCAAATATATCAAAAGGTAAATTTGTCAATTTTGAACAAAAAAACAAAAAATTAGTTTTTTATCTAAATAACTAATTTGATAAAAACTAGCTTAAAAGTTAAGTTACCAAACAACTTACTTTGAACTTAATTTAATTTTTTTGAATAAAAATGTAAAAAAACAAAAGAATTAGCTTTTAACTTAGTTACCAATTAAGGCCTAATTGTCCTGCACAAAATTTAAAAAGTATCAAAATCGACTTATTTTTGAGCTCATTTTTTTGTCTATAAGATAAAGATGAATGAACCCAAATTGTAGACATACATGTCAAGTTTGGAAAGGTGAAATTAATGGTATTATCCCTTTTAGGTGACTTTGGTCTAGGCAGTTTATTTAAATATAATATTTTAAGGAGAAAATTTATTGAATTTGGCCCTATTTTGATTAGAAAGTATTTTAGATTTTGGTTATAAATTCATTCTGATACAAGGAATGTTTAAGTTTCTTTTTTTATTTTTTTGAAAAATAATTTAATTGATATTTTTAATATAAAATATGGCTTTAAATTAGCCATCGGGCCTTTGGAGAGGAAAAATGAAAAAAAATTACAGTGAGAAGTGAAATTGTCAATCCATGCCAAATAAAATAATATTTAAAAATAATCGATTAATTAATAACATTCATAGAATAAAAGACAAAAATTAATGCGAAAATTCTAAGATAGATTTCTAAGATAAAAGAGTTAATATACCAACTCACAAAAGTTTTTTTTATTATGAATCAAAAGGTATAAGAGAGAACGATACGAGATTTGGTCTCGTTTTAATTTTTAATAATTAAATATTATATAATAATTTATTAATATAATATTAATTTTGAAATAATATGCTTATTATATAGGTGTGGTTAATGAATTTGATAATTTTATATTACACTTTGTTAGATTCATTTGTGGGTACAAAAGCTCGGGAGAATTGATTTGAAAATAATTTTAAAATTTAAGTATTTTTGCAAAATTAATTTTGAGTTCACGTAAATTTTAAAATTTTAATTTTAATAATATTAATATATAAAGGTGAATTAAAAATACATCATACGATAAATTTTAAGCATGTTGATATGTGAGTAGTGGTGGGGGCCACACGCTTTGGCTTCCCTTGGAAACTACCCACCCCAAGACCCACAATTACCCTCCCCGTTCCCTGGCGTTTCTCCCTCTTCCCTCGTCCCTCTCTCTTTCTCTAGACTCCATTAATGGAGAATTGAAACCCTAAGCCTTCTCTTTTCATTTTGATGGCCTTGGACGCAGAGTCAGTCAATTTCACAAGAACAAACGTTGATCTATGCGTCGAGATCTACATTTCTAACCGAGTAGATTTTTGATTTGGCGAGTTCGGGTCCTCCCGTGGATATTTGGATTGAGTTAAAGTTTCGAATTTTTAACCCAAAAAGTAAGATTTCGACTAATCTTTGAATAAATTGCCTTGATATGTGATTAATTTTTTGTATTTATGAAAAATAAAGAGAAATCCTTCTCTTTTTTAAAACCATAGTTCTTTGGTTTTTAGGTTGGCATTTGGAAGGAACTAAATGTTGTTTGGTGATAAAATGAGTCATAGGGTTTGGTGTTTGTGAAATATTGAAATTAGTTTTAATTTGAAAATCCTAGCTAAACGGTGAGATTTGGGGTTTGGGTTTGGATGTTTTTATGATGTTTGAGTGTAAAATTGACGGATCGTTTGGGTTAATGAGAGTTGTGTGTTGATCCATGCTGAGATTAGTGTGAATTTGTAATATTCTAGCTCAATTAGGGGGAAGGTTAGAAATTGTGGGTTTAATGTAAGGAATTGTGGATTTGGTATACAAATTGAGAGGTGATGGTATGAGTTTTGATTATGTTTTTATGGTTCAAAGTAGTCTTTAATAATGTTTTGTACCTAGAACTCATTTTCTTGAGAAAATTTTTGGGCTGACACTTGGTTTTTTTGCTAGTAATTATTGTAACATAAAGAAAAAATGTTTACAAGGTGTATACTCCAAGTAATTACATCAATTAATATTTAGGAAGAGTCATCTTATCAACAAGACTAGCTAAGATAAACAAATAGGACCTAACAACATCATCAACACAACACACCCAACCTTCACTTGACAGCAGGGAAAACTTTCTAATAAAGCGAATTTCATGCACAACTCGTATAGATAGAAAAAAACCAACATACAAAACAAAGGACAAAACCAATAAACATGCCAAAATACTAAAAACTCCTAATCCCTACTGAAGATCGGCTCCTCAAAGGGTAATAGGCTCCAAAATTTAAACAAGAGTACAAGAGAAAACATGAAATCTTACAAGCAGAACTGGTCGTCCAAATCCAAATAGTCACAAATATCCTTGGCCAAGTAAATTGACTAGCACCACTATCACCTAAACATAGAGATAGGAGTCCACATGCCCAAAATGCACCTCAAACCTACTGAAACTCGGCTCCTCAAAAGGTTCCAACCCTCTGACAAGAGAAGAGACCTCATCTCCTCAGAAGTCCTGCTAGAAGATCCTCTATAAAGTCGAGAAAATATCAAAAGCTCAAGAGGTCGAAAGAAATTAGTCCTCTAACCACGGCGCTAGGAAGCAGGAGATAGAACAGTACCAAGGGGAACCTCAGTGCAGAGAAAGAAGGCCAGCACTAACCAATTCTGTCACGAACCCAACTCCGCACCCTAACCAAACCGAGTACTAATCAGGTACCCATATGTAGCCTGTGCAAGCGAAGAAAAGAGACCTCCCCAACCAAATAAAGACTTAGACAACATAATTAGGATCTAAACAATGGTTCAAAGACAACCGAAGAGGAGCCATCAAAGGTCTATAAGTGAAGTGCTAGCGGTAAATGGGTTCCTAACCAGCCAAAAAAAGCAGTAGACAAATCAGCCCTAGAAACTCCAGCTCAAATCCTGTCAAAGCAAAATAACAACTTTCCCTGCGCACATGATTGCCAAACAAAAGTGGTGGGAGCCCCAACAAGTCAACAAAAAGCTATGGGTAGAAACGCCACTTGGTTTTCTAAAAACAAAAATTTCCTGGTTTGCCCTGGAGTAAGTGACCGCTCGAGAAATGGGGGGTTCGCTCAAGCAGTCTATTACCTAAGGTGGGCTTTTTGGTCTCGGCCAGGTGGCGGGTCGAGCTGTAGGGGGTCTACTCGAGTGGACTTACTTGGGCTAGATATGAGATTTTATTTTTTTCAATAAAAAGTATCTTTTGTCCAGGTTCCATCTTAGGACTTTTTTTGTGATAAAATAGAAGCCCCGGAAGTCTTTCTTTTAATGATTTAACTCTCTTTTCTAAATTTATTTTGGAGAAAATATTTTTGTGAAACAAAGGATACAAAGGGAGTTTTCTTTTAAAAAGGATTTTCTTCTTGGGTTCGATTGTGCGTCGGGAGTCCCCATGGGTGGATCACTTGCCTTGGTAGGTGGAACATGAAGTGGTAGTTGTCTTGGATAAATTGGGTTTTAGTTATGGAAAAATCTTGTGGATTTGTGGGTTTGTTGGGGATCTCAGTGGGATATGAAAATTTAGAATTTTAGTGGGAACCTAAGTAATTAAAAGTTTTGTTGAAACCTTAGTTGTTTGTTTGATATGAAAGATTAAGCCCATGTTTGGAACGCGATTGGGGGTCTGTATTAAATTTAAACTCAAATAGAGAGTGAGTGGTAATTCTATTCCATGTATGGATGAAAGGAGGAATCTAGCTTATTTGGTAATGTTGGGTGAATGATTCTAGAATTATATGCAATTTATCGTTGAATTGAGAATATAAAGAAAAAGTGGAGATGTTATACGTATATGTAAATACCGAGAATATAAAGAAAAAGTGGAGATGTTATACGTATATGTAAATACCGACGTTAATGATACTGTTAAAAAACAAAATGGTTAAATGTGGAGGTAATTCATAATAAAGTGAATTTAGTTAAATAAACTAAAATTATGAATAAATTAACTATAAACATTGGATGCTTATGTGTTTGTTTGGATTGTGTTATGTGATGAGATAGGGTAATAGTTTAATTAAAGTACTGCGATAACGCGTAGAGATTAAGTTGGGTTTAACTAACACAGCAGTGAAATGCCAAAAATTTGCGCACGGGGAGCCGTACCTGCCGAGTTACTCCTCGTAAAAGTGAGTTCCCTACTCATCAATTCTCTATGTGCATTGTAAAAGAGTGCGGTTGTTAGCGCAATGTATAAAACTTGTGGTTACATATCGGGTCCCGAGTGACTCAGTCGAGTGTAGTTACACGAGAATTTATGTTCCCACCCAGAGTTGGTACTTAATTGGAACCATTGCCTTGGACTGATTGTGATTTTATGATAAACATAAATTACTAAGATATTATGAAAGTAAGAAGCTGTGAATCCAACCATTTATAGGTAAGATGGGCAACACAGACCCCCTCCAAAATGTTGTCACATGTCCAAAAGTGTGTCAAAGTGGCGGCTACAACCTTTTTATTTTTGTACAGTGTCGACCACTACCTTTATGGCAATGAAAAGGACAGTCGTGACTTTTAAAAGTCGCGGCTAGGCTTAAGATTTTTAGAAATAGTTGCGGCCGTGATAGAGAAAGTCGTGGGCTGTTTTAAGGTTTTCAAAAATATAGCGGTTGTGAGAGTAAAGGCACGGCTTGCTTTAGGCTTTTTGAGAAAGGTAGCGGTCGTGAGGGTTAGATGTCGTGGCTTGGATGTTTTTGGTGGTTTTCTTAGATTTTGAACCGTATTCTTGATTTTGCTTACTATGGAGTACTTTTGAGCAGAATTTCTTTATTTTCGTCATTGAGGCGTATTCGAGTCGGGTGCTTATGATTTGATTTGGTCAAATTAAGGTGTCTACAAGTAGTATTTTAAATATTAAAAAAAAGACAGTGATATATCCAAAATAGTACGCAAGGGGTGGCAGTATAATTTATCCTTGTTAACATTCTCCTGAAAATTAACAAAATCTCAATTTATTTTTCTTCAATATTTATTTCATACCTCTTATTTCTTTATTTGTTCAATCATTTTCATATCCAATGAAATGTTGAAACAAAGTATCGAATCTTAATAAAGTCGGTTGATATAGTTTTTGGTCAGTCTTGATGGGAGAACTTTTTGTTTGATTAACGGATGTATATAAAAAAAATTCATGAAAAAAGGAAGAAACAAAATTTTTGAACTTCTTAAAAGTGCCAATCACAACAGCTTAAAAGTTATTTTTTTTATATTAAAATCATATTTTTTAGGATAAATTACACTAACTTTTCATGAAGTTTGTGTCAAATACAATCAACCCCACATGTTTAAAAAAATTACATATTTTTTAATTTCTTCCTTATATTCTAACGCTGTTAACAGAGATAATTAGTCCAAGACTAAATTATATCTTGATTTTTTTAGGACGGTATGATTTTCATGTCATCTCAATGGAAAAAGGTGAAAAGACCAAATTGCCCATGCCAGCATTCCAATTGCCCTTGTCCTTTGCTGCTTAGGTTTTATTTACTCTGATGTTAGCTATTTTATTTGCCTTGCCTTCTTCTTTATTTTGATAAATAAAAAAAATGTTAATCAGTGCAGAAACTAATTAATAGATAAAAAAATTATACTGATATCAATACAAATATAAAATATATTAATATATGTCTAAAGTATATAATGATAATTTTTTATTTATATACTAATCATTGTTTAATCAACATTTATGACTAAGACTGGTTGGCTTAAATGATTTTTGGTTTTTATAGACAAAAAGTTAAATGCCTAATATAAGTTGCTAGACAAATAAATTAAATAAAATTTTAAAAATTAAAATCAAAAAAATCAAAATACTAATTTTTAGAATATTTTCTCAAATTCTCACTGCGATTTAAAGGTAATAGTACACCTATTTGGTAAGTTATTTACGAGCAATGTGAGACATATATAATCGTTATAATTAATTATATTTATAAAATAATATTGTTTAATTTGAATAAAAAATAAAAAAAAATTAATTAATTTCAAAAAACTAGTTTAGAAAATAATTTGCTAAATAATTTGCTTTCTAGTTTAAATATTTTTTAACTAAAAAAATCCAAAAAAACAACTTTTAAACTATTTAGGGGCCTCACTCAGACTCTTCTTTTATTACTATTCATTTTTTTTAGATCAGGTAAACAAATTGGCCCTATTGGGATTAAATTTCGTTAATTTTGTTTATTTTTATTTTTTTTTGAATTTATTTCTATCTTTTACTTAAAACTTTTTATTTTTTTCAAACTTTCGAGACCAGATGAATCCAAAAAATAAAAGAAATAAATCGAAAAATGAAAAATGTTCACAAAAAGTGAAAATAAAGAACATAAAATTGACTTATAGTTTATTTTTTGAAAAATTTAAGGATTAATCTTTATTTTGAATGTAGAAAAATGATTAGTCCTAACATTTTTTTAAAAATAAATTTAGTACTATCATATTTAAAATTATTTTATTATATTTAATTTATCTATATTTAAGAGATGATTAGTCCTGATTTGGAGGGATCTTGTAGAATTCTATCCGAATGTGGCGCATTTCAAATTTCAGAAAGTCTAAGCTTTGGCAATCTTCCAGATTGATTCCCACAGAGTTTTCGAAGATTTCGTATCCCTCAAGTTTGGAATGTAATTTCTGTAAAATGGGTTTTCTCAACTGTTGCAATTTATTGTCTCACATATAATTGATTTTGTAACGCCATATATACGAAGTTCATTCAAGCTGTCATTGGAGTTTGGTCGAATAATCAAGATTTTTCATATTTCTATGAGTTTATGCTTTTTGATTTTTTGTTGTGTGTGAAAAATGATTGTTAGAATGAAACAAAGCAAACAAATTGTCCATTTTAAGATTCACTTTTTGAGGGTTTGCTTCGAAAGATCAATGTAAAAAACAGAGCAATCTCTATCTCTCCCTCCTTTTCTCTGTACAATAATGTTTTGTCTTCTCTTTTATGTTTGAGTCTACAATGTGAATATAGCATCACTGGTAGATATTCAGATGATTGTAGTTCCTCAAATAATGCAAACTAACAAATCGATTCTCTGTATATTTTGCATTGAGGAAGATCGGATCTTCTGTATATGTATTGCATTGAGATATATATATATATATATATATATAGAGAGAGAGAGAGAGAGAGAGAGAGAGAGAGAGAGAGATGGCGGTGGACAAATTGGGTATGGTGAAGTTGGTTTATTAGTATATTTGATAATTTTTTTCAGTAGAATCTGATTTAACAATGATATTTATCAAAGCTTGAACACCGAATCGACTTTTATCATAGCTTCACTGGTAATTATATAATTCATCTTAACCCTGCAATAAATGTATCACAAAAACACCGATAGAATGACTGATAAATGTATCACATTATAGTCGTTTATGTTAAAAATTCATATTTTTTATAAACATAATATGATTTAACATTGATAGTTTATCAAATCTTAAACACGGAATTGGCATGCGAGGGACAAATGCACTGGTTATATTTTTATTAGTTATGAACAATTTTAATATGATGCCAGTCTGATACTGCAGTAGTGTGTTATATTGTTGCAGTATAATACCCTTACAGCAGGGAATGGAGGGGATGTTAGTGTTGATGCGCAAGTCCCATGATATGATTAGTTTATTGATCTGAATAGAATCTAAGCTATATCTTTCAACTAAAAACAAAATCATAAAAGGAATTTGTTTTACAGGTCTTGAGGAATTTGTTTCCCTTAGCGATTCGCACAAAGGCATTATTGTTCTGGTTTTTATAGTCACTGGGGAGGCTGCTTTACTAACATCCACATTTTGCAACAATTGAAAACAAACAGTTACATTTATCAACAATGAAGAATTGATACGTTTATCAACAACGATGAAAACAAACTGATATTATTCATCAAATCATAATTCCTCTATCACATTGCAAACCATAATTCATCCATCACATTTCAAACCATAATTCTTCATTCACAAGACCAATATTATTCATCACCAAACCAAAATCTAATGACTGTTGATAATGGTCAGGACATCTTCATTGGATATTTTGAGTCTTTGACAAATCGAGATTATCTTGCCTAAGATCATTGACAAGATCTCAAACTGGTGTTTTTTAAGGATGTTAAAGTGTGCATCTCTCAATTGTGTATGCTTCTCAGCATCCAGATGACTGATGTTATGTTAGAGCGATAGTTGAGGTGCATTGATGTTTTCTCAATAATTTTTTTGCTTTTCGAAGTTGACGATAATCCATTTTCTTTTTTGGTATTTGAAGTTTTATTTGACTTTTCTTTTTAATCATTTTTACAATACATTAATTATACACAAGTCATTAGGAGTGTGTCACAATGTACACTTAGTTCATGTCCACAAACAGGTGCATTTATCATTGGTAACAAATAAGTCATTTCATATATTTTCAAAGTACGAAATACCAATAAATAACTTCTTACATGTGATACTACAAATCAAATCAAGACATTTGTAACACAATTTTTAAAAAAACAGAAGTGATGCATTTTTTTAGATCTCTGGTGTATATTTTTATATTTTTCAAAATATGTGGTTCTAATCATTAATTTAAACAGCACCTAAAATTTGTAAAAATGAGTTTACCTTGACAATAATGATTTTTAGCAATATAAGCGCACAATAATACAAATACTATTGTGTAGAAATAATCCATTTCAAATCATATATTTTTATACCAAGTAAATGATGCATTTCAAACAAAGTGATACATTTGGCAGCAAAGCAACAAAACTGCTACATGTATCAACAATGTAAACAAACTGCTACATTTTCTCAATGAAAAACTAATACAATTGTGAACCATGAATTCAAAGTGATACATTTCTCAACAATGAAAAACAAACATAACTATTATACAATTGGTGTGATTTGACATCTATATCTTGCAAATCCAACGGTTGCTTTTCATTCTAACAATCCAACCGCTGAGACTCAATCTCCTCTCTCTTTCTCTCTCTCTCTCCCTCTCACCCGACCTCGCCTCTCTCTTTCTCTCTCTTTCTCTCTCTCTCTAATCTCTCAACTCAGGTGTCTGGACTCTCCTCTCTCACTTCGCTCTCTGCCTCACACTCTTTGATCTCTCTCACCGTTGCTCATCGCCGAACATCGCGGATCATCACCGCCACGCACACCCCCGATCTGTGACCGATCTCGCTCTTGCTCGCTCTTTCACCGCCGATCCATGCATCCCACGGCTACGGTTGGTGCTCTCTCTGATCCAACGGTGCTGCTTGGTCTGTGTGCCTCTCTCATCCCTCTCCATCTTCCCAGAGATCTCCGTCTTCTCTCACGCAACCCTCAGTCCTCAGGCCGCTCGCACGTCGCATCTCTGCTGTCACCGCTCCTCTCTACCCCTCACTCTCGCACCATGATTTCTCTACATATCCTCTCTCACTTCCCCTCTCTCGCAGTCTTCACCTCTCAACTCGCCGGACAAACGCTCGATCTGCACCTCGCCGGACAAACCCTAACCTCTGGTCTATTACTCTATCGGTCTGCACCTCTCTCTCGGTCACGGTCTCCTTTGTCGCTGTCCCTCCCAACGTTGCCGTTGTCGTCGCCGCCTGTGGCCGTCGGTAAGTCCTGCAATTGATTATTGGTCTAAAAAACTAAGCATCAATGCGATATTGGTTCTCCAAATATGTTAACAAGTAGTTCTACTGCAATTGATTTTAAAAACTAAGCATCAATGCGATTCGTTTACTCAGAATCTTGTTGTGGATTTTTTATTTCTGTTAATATTGTTACATGGATTTCTTAGATTGTTGATCGAAAACCTAAGCAAGGAAAAAAGCAAAGTTATTGATATTCAGCATATCTAATAGGTCTTCGGCATCCTCATTTCTTTGCCCTCTCTCTCTTCTCTGTATTTTTTGGAAGGTGGAGTAGTGCTGTTGGGAGGAGGGTTTTCCATTTCTTTCAAGCTTGCTTTGTGTTTTTTGCATCCGTCTTGCATCCCCAAGGCTAAAGTAGTTATATCAAATGGCATTTATTTTTTTGAAAAGTTGCAAAATTATCCCAGTAAAATGTAAGGCAAGAATCCTATTAATTTCTCTATGTTGCTACTAATACTTAAATTAGCCGCCACTAGCATTTTCACTTCGTGATGAAGCATCGTTTGGGATGAACTAACATTGCCGCTCCACACGTCGCCGTTCCATTGCTTAGAAATCCTCTCACCACCACTTCTCTCAGCCTCTCTCTCTCATTCGCTTTGTCTCTGAATCCTCCCACTCCAACTAGCGCCTCTCCGATCTCTCGCTTACCTCCGTCCACTGCCGCTCTCCAATCTCTCTCATTAGCGCCGAACGCCGCTGATCACGCCGATCTCACTTAGATTGGCGCCTCTACGATCTCTCGCTCACCGTCGCTCTCCAATCTCTCTCATCGGCGCCGATCACTATCGACCTCACTCAGTTCGGCGCGCCTCTCACTGCCACCCACCGCCAAGCTCACTGTGTTCTCTCTAATCGGCAACGATCACTGCTGTTCACCATCTTCTTGAAGGTATTTTATTTTCTTTCCGTCCATTTCCTGTTTGGGATTCCTGATTTTTACTCATTTTTTGTAGAGAGGTGGATATTAGGCACAAGTTTGTATTAAACGCTAGCAGTTTGATTTGCTATTTATTTTCTGTTTTACTCCACAAAATTCACAACTATAGTTTATCTATATTCTTCAGTTGTTTATGAATCTATATCATGGCATCCATGATAATTTTTAGTATGAGCTTATTTGTAAGTGTAGAATTTGTTTCCACTTGGCTAAATTTTGTTTGCAAGAGTTCCAATGCGAAGAAAAAGCTTAAGCAGGAGAAGCTACAGAAAAAAATAGGTCCAGATGGGTTTAGTGGGAAGGAAAGATACAAAAAAAAATAGACCCAGAGAGAAGATATATGTAAAAATTATTTATACTTGGTCTCTTCGCTTTCAGTGGCATAATGGTGTTCTGGTGGAAAGAGTTTAGTGGAAAGGGAAGCAAAAGGAAAAAAAACACTAGATGGATCCATTTGGTTGGGAACTCGAGGTCCATTTGGTGGAAGGGTTTTCTTCTCTCTTTTCTATGTATTTTTTGTGTATGAAAGAAAACCGTTCGGGGCAAAGCTTCACCCACTGAAAATCATTGTTGGTTGTCGGGTGAGAGAGATGGGTTCTTAGATTTTTCTCTATAGAGTTTATTTGTATTTATTGTCACTTTACCTATAAAGGGAGATGTGTTCCGCATCACTAGAAATCAAGTTCATTTTTTTTCTTTGAAGGGTTTACTTGCGAATGATAGGTTTCATAATCTAAGAACTTGAAGCATATTGTCTACGAAAAAGAGAAAAAAAGAAAAACATGCGAACATAAGAGATTTTCACTCACTCCATTTAATTTGTTGTAAGTCTGCATTTCGAACCATATCGAATGGATCATTGTATAGAAGTACTTTAGCTAGGAATTAAAATTTCATTATGGCTTTATTTGCTTTTGGTCTAGAGTGTACAGGAGTGTTATTGTCCAAAATTGTAACCACTCTGGTTTGAATTGTTTGATGTTGATTAAAAAATTGATTTGAGAAAAGAAATGTGGGAGAAAAGATAAAATGAGAAGAAGGATAAATCTCTCTCTCACGTTTGTGTGTATTTTTTTAGATTCAAAAGTTATTAAAAACCTGGAGTTTTTTTAGATTCAAAAGAGATTCAAAAGAGCATTGGTTTTCAATGTTTTAGCACTGTCCTTAATTTCACAACGGAACATTTATTTCACTGGTCATGATCATTGTGCTTACAATGGTTTAGACTAATTTGTTAGTGTAGCTCAATTATTAATCAGGGTGGTTTTCTAAATCCCAATATTAATGGGGTGTTGAAAAAAAAGTGATATCCCCTCATATTCTTTGTGTTTCTTCTTTTTTTTTTTGACCCAAATTATTGTCCTCCCCTCCTCCAAATTTGCTAGAATTTATATTGGCATCATAAACTCTCTAATATCTACAACTAATCCACACACTATGTAGGGATAAGTTGTACCTTTCTCAATTGATGAACAAATAGGTCAGTTGCTTTGACAAACGGTTAGCTAAATCGTTAAACATGAAAATTGCATTCAATAGAATCTTAGATTTGAGATAATTTTTGTCTTCGGCTTTTATTTATCAAATAAATCTTGAAGATACTTTGACATGAACAAGTTTTGTTCAAAACATTGAAATTTTTTTTGTGAATGCCAAATTTAGAACCTATGTACAAAGACAAATGATGTGCAGCCCTTTGAGTGTAGTCCTTTTATAGTAATTACAAAATATGAAAAATGATACCTTCAAGTGTAGTCCTTCAATAATACCTTTGTTACCTTGGCAAATGGTCCAGAGTTAAATTAATCTTTTTGGGACATTTCTCAATGTCGATCAAACTAATGTGAAGAATACAAATGGTTTTGCTAAATCTTATTCTTGTTTTTTTTTTTTCAGAAATAGTAGGTTTATATCCTCAGCTTATTTTGTTATACTCTAATTTCTAGACTCTTTTTTTGAATTTTATCCAATTTGACACTTTTAAGTTCTAAGTCTTTACACTAATCAACTCCTTGCGAATTTTTTGAATCTCATCGTTGTTTTTGCGTTCTTTAACAATGAGGACTTGATTCGGGCATTCCAGATCATTTTATCAAGATGAACCTTTTTATTTTTTTCTGTATGCGTCTGTCTATAATCTCCCTCACTCTTTTTGGTCGCCAGACCACCACCATCTGGTCACAACTTTCCACATCAAACAATTTCTCCTCCCACAACCATTCCACAATTAAGGCGCAGATGGGGAGTGTGGACAGGAGACCAGGTGTAAGAATAGTTTGCAAGAGGAAAATTAGAGAGATAGCTTTGCGTAAGGAAGGGGTGGGTCCTAAATAGTAATTGCAAGGTGGTTGTAGCCTGTAGGTGAATGGTTTGGTCTTCGAAGTAGTGATCGTCGGTGCTGTTAGTAGGATCAGTTAAGGGATGAGAATTGCTTGCAATAGAGGAAGACTGTTAAAGGTTGTTTTCTGGGTTTTAAAAATAGTTTTCTTGTAAAAATCACTAAAATACAGTCTGTACTGGGGGTTTGGAATCTTGGTTGTTAGCAGATTGGGCTTTTGATGTGCTTTGAGATTTAGTTGTTTTTTCCACTGGGATAAGGGAACGACAAGATTAACGGTGGAAGATCATTGGCAGAGGCAATGGTGTTCTGGTCATGGGCATGGGTGGTGGGGCTGTGGAATAGCAGTGGTATGTGCAGGGAGTGACGGATATTGGTGGTGGTAACAGTTGATCGAGTGCTTGCAAGTGGAAGTAGATGGGCAGTGGGTGAATATGGTGGTGATGATAGCTGTTTGTAACAGGTGTGGGTGGCTGTGATGTGCCAGACCAGGCGGCGCGAAATTAGGGAGGCGAAGGGGGCAGTCGAAGAGAGAAGAAGAAGAAGTGAAGATAGGGTTATGATATGAAATGATAATTTTACATTTGCAAATGATATAGGGATAAAGTGTAATATCATCTGTTAGTTCGGCACTTTTGCTTTCTTTGCCGTTAATTGAAGGGAGGTCAATGTAATTATTCCAAAATTAAAGAGCGAGTTGTATTTTATTGAATTGTCAGGGAACATCAGTGTAATTTGCCCAAAGAAAAATGTTAATAGGAACTTGAATCACACCTCCTCAGTCTTCACAAGTACAATCAATTAACTTGAGGCTTTGTAGCTTGAAGCATTTCAATTATGAGTGTCTTCACATCTCTGTGAAGGTCAAAAGAAAAGAAACATACATTAATATGAAACACCAACAGGAAAGGTTATCAAACTCAATTGAGGCACAGAGGGTGTTTGATGTAACTAAAATTATGAACATATAGAGTATAACTGAAAATATGTTATTATAATTTCAAACAAAAGTTACAAGTATTTATTGAAATTATAAATTTATAACTTCAAGTAGTAGAATTTGTATTTGTTGATTTAAAATAAAAAACTATAAGCAAAAAATTATAAGCACACTTAGTTTGAGATGTTCAAATAAAAGGTCTTAGTAATCTCACCTAAATAGATTTCTTTTTGATGCTCTAAAACCTATTATCATAATTCTAAAATGGTTCTAACACCTAAAGTGAGTTGTGCCTATTTAGTCCGTCAAGATGATTGTTTGCTTTCTTTGTCTATTAATGTATGAGTTCTTTGTTTTTTGTTTTTGGTTTTTTTTTTTAATTGTCAACCAAGAAAAAAGTATTGTAGTTGAATTTAAGTAAATTAGAGTTTGGAACCCGCGGAAATAAGAATAAATCTACATGTTTGTATTCATCTATGTTTTAGGATTTTTTTGTTATGAAAAATGTTAGTTTTCTTTGTCTATTAATGTGTGTTTGTGTGTTTTTACAAGGATTTGCTATATGTGAGTTATCTGAGTTTAGCTTAAGTTGTAATGGTGTTTTTTTATTTCTTATTTATTGGATTTTTCCTCTTTGCTTTAGCAAGAGAAGCTACAACTGTCTTTTGCTTCAAGAAATGGGCTCTCTTTTGTTTTTTATAGCAAACTTTGTTTAACTTTGTATAGCTTACAAGATGGCATATTCTGGTTTTGTATTTGTTTAGGTTTTGTAAAAATCATGATCTATTAAAAATTGCTTATATTGTCAGGTTGAACTATTTCACCGCCGCTCAAAATTAAAGAAGAAGAGGAAGAAGAAGAAGAGGAAGGGAGAGGTTCTTAATAGTCGGACAAAGATCTGGTGCGAACGAGTGCCTCGAGGTTCGTAAAGTGTGATGGTCGGTGACGGTGCTGTCGGGAAAACCTGCTTGCTGATTTTCTATACCAGTAACACAATTCCTACGGTGAGCTCCCAACATTTTCTATGAAATGTTGTGTAATTATCCCTGTTTCTTTTTTATCTTTTAAATATTTTTTATTTTTGATGAACCTCCGTGCTAGAATAGAAAGACGCGTTCTCTTTCAGAATCTCATTAATATCCTTTCTAGACGTGTTTGTTAGAAATTATTTTTCAACTTCTAATTTATTGTTCAACAAAAAGTTACGAAAGTCTAAAGAAGTTTGTTTATGGCTTTTTGTCAAAAATTTTCGATTCTAAATCAATATGCATAAATTGTATTGCTTGAAGTCATAATCACATTTTTTTCAGTTTGTATTTGAGAATGATCAGTTTGCTTATTGTATGGTGGCATTGCTTATTCTTTGAGAAAAAAAGTCAGTTTGCAATCTGTATTTGAGAATGATCTTGCTATTAGTTTTAAAATTTTACTAATATTTTGTGAAAGAAATTAGATAAGCTCTTGGGCATTGATCTTATGTATGTTTTTTAATTGAGAAACAGGATTACGTGCCAACTGTTTTTTACAATTTTAGTGCCAATGTGGTTGTGGATGGGAGCACAGTCAATTTCGATTTATGAGTCAATTTCGGTTTATGGGACACTGCTGGTAACCTTAAATATAGTTGTGTATAAACTAAATATTCTTTTATGGCTCGACACTTTTTCATTTTCATTTCTTCTTATGGGTTCAATTTGTTAATAACGGAGCAGGCTATGAGGATTACAATAGATTAAGGCATTTGAGAGCAAATATTCAATACTCTTGGAGCAAACTTAAGTGGTGCTCTAACTTCATAATTATTGGTGTGTTTAGTGGGATCTATCATTTTTATTATTATTATTTTATTCAACCTGTGAAAATATATCATCAAGTGATTTGAATGGAGCATTGTTCTAAGAGCATTGAATAATTATTCAGCCTTTGAGTTATCGTGGAGCATATGTATTTTTTCTTGCATTTTCTCTCATTAGCAATGCTAGTTATGAAAATGTTGCAAAGAAGTTTAAGACCCTAGGATGTGTCCAACTTCAAGGGCTATTATTTGATGTGTACCATGGTGTGTTAATATTTTTTTTTAACTTTTCAGTGGATTTCTGTACTAAGATATTTTGCACCGGGTATAGACTATAAAACTATTTTTTTGATTGATTTATGTCATTGATTTCAAACTGGAAGTTTTAAATATATGCATGAGAAGTTATGATGGTTTTAATTAAGTTATGATTTTGTTGTTGGATACAGGCAAAGTCTAAATAAATTGTGTTAATTGATTTTATCACAGGTTATTTGGTAAATGGTCAAACCGTTGAGTTATCCGAAAAATAGGAGAAATTTTGTCAATTTTTCTTAAACGTTTAATACTTAAAATAATTATTTATGTATTGCATTTTTTTTTTCGATTTAGTATTTTTTAATATTGGTTATTCATAGTAATACGAGACTTTAGAGAAATTATTAAAATACACGAGTAATCTAAAAAAAATTGTTTGTAGTGCTGTGGCATTGGGATTTAGAAGTTTTAGAAAATTGTCAAAAATAAGAGATTTTAAAAATATTTGAAAAATATTTTAACACTTTGAAAGTTAAATTTTAAAAATTTCTTTTGGGTGAAAATAGAGTTTGTCACTTAGTTTTTGAGAAAAAATAAAAATAAATAAAAATAGCTACTGATCTTAAGCGTTTTAACAAGAGAACGAGGGTTTTGGAACTAAGGTACGAATCGAAAAAGGTGTTAGGCGTCCCGTTCGTTTAATCGTAAAGCTGGCATCTATTAATTATTATTGGTTCTTTAATAAAATTTTTTAAATGCATGCAAATAAAGAAATTATAAGCAAAGAAAGAATATTTAAAATTAAATATGAAAAATACATATCATATGTATATAGAAAATCAAATAAAACAAGTATCAAAACAAAAATTTTAAGTCATACGGTATATAATTCCTAATTAAATGATACATTAAACGATTGCATGTAATTTTACAAAAGTAGCCTCAGCTATCATGATTTAAATGAAAAAACAAAAAAAAAGACATGCTAGAAGTTGCTAAATAAAAATCATACCGCAAATAAACATGAAAATGACTAATAACATGAAAATGACTAATAACGTTATTAAAATAGTCAAAATAACTTAAATTATCAAAATAATCTAAATTTATATTAACATGGAACGAAATTTTAGAAATATTAAATTCTAGTTAAAAATGAAAGCAACGAAAGGAAAGTAAGCTAATGGCTAAAAGATTTTTGAACTTATGTTAAAAAGAAATAAAAAAGAAAATGGTAAAAGGAAGTTAAATTAAAACTAAAAGATTCTTTATGGGTTTTATGTTTAAACACAATAAAAGAAAGAAAAATGAATTATAAAAAAAATATTAAATTAACATTTTAATTAGAGAAAATGACAAATAGCAAAACAAAGCTAGTAACAAAAGAAAATAAATGAAAAAAATGTTAGAAAAAGAAATTAAAAAGAAAAGAAGAAGAAAAGAAAAATAAAGCTATTAAAAGAACTTTATACTAATATTAAAAGAGAAGAAAATAATAATAAAAGCTATAAAATGAATATTAAATTAATACCAGTGAAAAAATATTAAGCAAATATTTAAAAAAAAGAAGAGAAAATAAAATGAAATATTAAAAAATAAATAAAACTATATTACAAGAAAAGAGAAAGAAAAAGACATATTTATTAAATTAAATATTAACTATTATTAAAAGAAAAAATTGTAAAGTACTAGCAAAGAAAACACTAATTTAAGATTAAAAGAAAAAAGGCATTAAATGAGTGCAATATTGACAATTGTAACTATTTTTATGTAAATGCTTGTAATATAACAATAACGATATTGTTTAGTCGTATTGTCGAATTATGTTAGCACTAATTGATGAATTAATAGAAAAGCAACAATGTAGTTTAAATTAAGAATTTGATTAAAATAACTAAATTACATGAATCAAATTAAATAATAAACAAGATTAATTACGTAAACAAAAGAAATAAACAAATTGAAATGGAAAGTTAACTCGATCACTTCAAAAGAGAGAATGGAGTTAGAAGGATCGGGGGTCCAAACGGGGTACTTAAATTGTTGGGAAATCCTCAAGTTAAGAATGTTCTTCGATGGGCCAATCCTCGGTTAGTAATCAAAGCAGGGTTTCAATGTAGGTGTTGGAGGTTCGGGACTCGGTATCTCGGCAGAGTTTCAGTGTCGAGGTTCAAAATTGCTCGGCGTCTCGGCAGAACTTCACTCTCAAAACCTCTAACTCAAATTCCCTTCCTTAAAAATGTACCAGATGTACGGTATTTATAGAGTTATTCAGCCAATGTGATATTGTCACGTTTTAGGGATATGTCAGGCCATTTAGAGTTGGCGGTCGTCATATTTTTGAAAAGTTTCACAAAGTTTTATGGTGGTCGCTATGATGAAAGGTGGCGGTCGCCATGTTTTGGTTAGGATTTTCAAAAAGTTCTATGGCGGTCACCACAATGAACATGACGGTCGCGTTACTTGAGCAGCAAGTTTTGATGGTTCGCCAAAAATTTCATTGGTTTGAAGGTTTCGGGTTCAGATGCCGAGCTTGGATAACTTTTCAAAGATCGAACTGAGGCACTATTCCTGCTATTTTTATCATCGAATTCACCTAAGATTAGGCGGGGTCAAATTGGGGTGTCTACAGTTGCCCCTATTTGATATAACTTGCATAGCAATGCGTGAAGTAAATTATATCAAAGACCTTGAGACGACAACCATTTGATCGAGCCGTCAATCTTAGGCCACAAGCATACAAACATGCGTATGATGTTGGTCGTACCCGAATTTTCGTCGAGCTGCCTACTTACCCATTTTTACTAGGGATCAGACCAGAAGGTAGTTTATAGGGCAAAATGCAAAGATGTAAGATAAGAAATATGATGCATGACAAGTATAGTATAATGCAGACATGTATAATGCGAGTTAGTTTAATGTCATGAGGAGGACCGACGAGTCAGTTTTAGGGTCACGAGGAGAACCGACGAGTTGGTTTAGGATCATGAGGAGGACCGACGAGTCAATTTAGGGTTATAAGAAGGACCGATGAGTCAATTTAGAGTCATGGGAAGAACCGATTAGTCAGTTTAGGGTCGTGAGGAGGACCGACGAGTCAGCTTAGGGTCGTGAGGATGATCGACGAGTCAGTTTAGGAAATCAGTTTAGGATCATGAGAAGGATCGACGAGTCAGTTTAGGGTCGTGAGGAGGATCGATGAGTCAGTTTAGAGAGTCAGTTTATGAAGTCGGGAGGACCGACGAGTTAGTTTAGGGTCGTGAGGAGGACCAATAAGTCAGTTTAGAGAGTTAGTTTAGGGTCGTGAGGAGGACTGACGAGCCAATTTAGGGTCGTGAGGAGGACCGACGAGTCAGACATCGAATTAATAGGTTGAGTTGGGACGATGTGCCGGATTAAAATTAAAACCTAATTACGGCATAAAATTAGATTTATCGAAAATAACAGTCACGAATTAACAGGTCGAATTAAGACCTAAAAACTCGGAACGAAGCACGAGTTAATTAAAAGCCAAGTCACAGCTTGAAGTTAAATTTATCGGAATGATAAATCACGAATTAATAGGTTGAGTTAAGACCTAAAAATTCGAAATAAAGCACGAGGTAATTACAAGCTAAGTCACAGCTTTATTTTGAAAGAACACATATAAAATGATCTGAACACATTAAGGAAACTTTTATTTATTGAAGTTTTTATTTTTATTTATTTACTTTTTGTTTATTATAATTTTTATTTATTTATTTATAATTATTATTATTAGTATTATTTTTAGAAAAATGCAAAAAAAAGTAAATAAAATGCTCTTAAAGGAAAATAAACGCATTCAAATAACAGACCCCTAAATAGCCCCCTCCTTGAAACCCTAAAACGGATATGACTGTTGACAGATTGGCGCCGTTTTCCCTCTGACATGGCGGTCGCCGGATAAGATCCCTTCGAACCTGGCAATCGCCACAAAACGTTTGGGATACTAAGCGGTCGCCAAAATAGAAGATGGCAACCGCCAACTCCAAGCGCGCATAAGGCTCCCAGGCACTCTCAGGTTAGGCTCATTCTTCACTCTCTCATTCTCTCTCTTGCCCTCTCGCTCTTCTTAGACTCTCTCTCGCCTCTCCCTTAGCTTCCTCATGCTTTCTCGCTTTTTCTTGCTTCTTAGCATTCACACGATGTTTACACTGTTATTTGTGATCCCATTCCTCTTTGTGGCGGGTTAGGACCATGGAGATGATGATCTTAGGGCACAACGGGGCCCTTCTGCTACTAGGAGCTCTTCCATGGGGACTCTCGGAGTTTCGACTTCTAGCCTTCCTACTGGTGGAGTCACTTCCACATTGCCCATCGCTGAGATGGACGCCCTCATCCTTGAGGCAGAGTGCGTTTCTCGTCAAGCTGAAGAGAAGGCGCGAGCAGCTGTCGAGGCACAAGCGGCTACAGATGCTGCTGCTGAGGCCGCTGTGGCTGATTTCTTGCATCCTGATGCTGGAGAGGGTCATTCGGCACCTTTTGACCCACATACGTATGCCCCACTATCTCATCGCGTGGTTCCACGTGGGTTGAAACGCTACGAGCTTCCAGCCGATGCTGTTGTAACCGACATTCTTCTGGGGAGCCCGACCATTATATGTCTCGTCAGCGCCCTTCGGTATGTACTCTGTCTTCAATGTTTTAAAGTATGATATATCAAACGTAGACACATGCTTAGAATCCCCAAAATGATGTGATGATGATGAATAATGATTTATTTTGAACATGATGGTATGGATGATGATTGGTAATAATTTGATGTGTTTGATAAATGATTAAGATTTAAACTTAGTTTAGACACTTATGCAATGGAGATTAAAATAGTAGGAACACTTAGAATTTTGAGCAAATAATGAAATGGGTAATTATTTTAGTAAAAACACAAAATAAAATGTTTGAATTTTTTTTTTTAAAGAAAAAACACAAAACTAGGGAGGGATTTTTGTTTTTGTTTTTAGGGCATGAAAATTAGATGAATAACTTTTATAAAAAATCTTAGAAAATTAAAGGTAATTTTGTCAAAAATTTCTAAAAAGTTATGGCAAAATTTAACAAACTCTAAAGATTAAAGGGGCATTTTAAAGAGAAAATTAAGGAAATTTTACAAAAGTCTTAGAAAATTTATGAAGAATTATCTGAAATTTTTTTTTTGAAAATTTAGAAAATTTGTTCAAAAATCTTAG
>JAOTRH010000006.1:5489223-5511472 GCA_034768845.1 Heliamphora exappendiculata | reverse complement strand
AAATCAAGAATAGATGTTCTGTAAGGCTATCATGGAGCCATATTTTGGCAGTCATCAACAAAGCAGTTTCTTGCACAATAATGGCTCCAAATTTGAACATTTGGAGGAAAATATGAACTGAACAAGTTCCTACGCAACATTTGGTTTCAATTCAATGACAAGAGTTACCTGCAATTGGGGGCATCGCTGAATCGTGCCGAAACTTGTTCCTTATCCACCCCATCTTCCATTGAACAAGACACAAAACTCGGGTTCCCAACCGCGATTAAATTGAAACTCTGGGTTGAACCAAAATCCTTCACTAGGGGAGAGATTGCGGCGGCGGACGGCGACTCCGGCGCCGGCCAATTGACTTTTCCGTTGCAACCCAGGGTCGCCCATCTAGGTTTCCAAGCCCATCCGACCAAAACCCCAACAAGAAACGCAATCCAAACAGGAACAAGAAACATCATCATCTCTGCCAAGACTCCACCAATCGTGGGCCTTTCAAGAATCTCCAAGAAAGCACCAATCAACGCCATAATCCCCGAGGCAACAAAGATTAACCAAGAATCACACAAAATGGGTTTTGATTCTTGAATTTCATAAGAGGCAGAGTCAAGCCGCAAGAACCGTCCAGCTGAATTTAGCGGAGACTCCGAGAGAAAGAGAAAGAGAAAGAGAAAGAGAAAGAGAAAGAGAAAGAAAGGGAAGAGAAAAGATTAAGTGGAAGAAGAAGAGGGAAAAAGGAGTGGTAGCGTTTTGGATAATGGCGAGGGGGACATGGGAGGTAGAGAAAGGCGGTGTTGATATACGAGTGGCATTGATCTGATTTCATCCCAAAAGGCTTTAAATTGTCCAAACACGGCTCTAGCCCTTTTATGGAATTCCCACCGCCTTCCATCCTGGCAGCGATTTTATCTTTAATCATATTAACTACCAATAGATTTGTGCCGTGTCACCCCAGGAATTGTTCATGGATTGAGCTCGTTTTTGGTTCTTAGGGCACTTCATATCTTCTTCGGCGCCTCTAATTTGTAGGGAAAAAAAAGTGTTAACCTGTAGCCTATTTAAAAGGTTAGTTTTTTTTGGTAAAATGAAAATGTTTAGCGCTGTTTGAATTGAAGGGAGGAAAAGTGAAAGGGGATGAAAAATTATGAAGGAGAAGATAAGGAATGAGAAAAAAACGGAAGTGAAAATATTATTTTTGGTTAGTCAATAATTATAAAAGAGAGTGCTTGAATTGTTTTGTAAATATATATTTTTTCACCATATTTAACTACTATTTTTTATCACTCTTTTCAACTATTTTATTTGACTACCACTTCTGACTATTCCTTTTGACCACTACATCTGACAACCTCCAACCACCTCCTTTGATTACTATCGATGATTATTACATTCAGCTATTACTTTCAACCACCACATACGACCACCGCCTCCGTCCATCATTGTTACCTCTTGTTATTTGTTGAAAAATAGGTTTTGAATAAAAAATTAAAATATAATTTTTAACTAACTTTAAAACTACTTATATTTGTGTTGGATTAATTTTTTTGATCATTCCAAATTTTAATTTGGTTATCTCCATGAGTCGAGTAATCATGAATTTTGTTATAATCAAAACCATTAATGGATGAATGAAAAATTGACTCCAAAAGTGAGTCATTACAGTTGTCAAAATAATGGTAACTTACATCTATCCCACATTACTTTGGAGAGAAAACGGTGGATGTCTAAGCAAGTACAAAAGGGTTTTTCATCTCACATTGGTTTGAAACAACTTGGGTGAGTGGCCTATATAAGCCAAGTTGAGCCTAAGGGGTGTACCCCATGTGGGTGCCAAGTTTTGTGGACGGGGGATGACTTACCCAATGGTGGGTTCGACCCAAACTCCACACGCGCGCGCCGCCGCCACCAGCCGCCTGTCCAACCGCTCGGCTAGCCGTGCCAAGCCGAGCTGGGCTCGAGTCTAGGTCTGTGGGCTGTGGGCTCGGGTCAACCCTTATCTTTTTGCGAAAATTTTATTTATTAAAATTTTAAATTCTTTCAGTTATCGTTATAAACCAAATTCAAACCGTTGGAGGGTTCGAATTTGTTAGAGCGTTTCTAAATTGGTTGGTGCCTATTGGGCGGTACAACTGTCACGCCGAACAAGTGCCTGTATCAATTCGGTTTAGGCGAACAGTCGCCATTAATTCCTATATATAGGCAGGTTCAGACCCATTCCATGATTAATTTTCGAAACTCCCCATTGTTGAAGCTCTGCTACTTTCCTCTGTATTTTCATTTTCGAGTTTTCTCGAGAAAGTTCAACACATCGAAGTTCGCTGTGCGTGCAATTTGTTGTGCTTCTACTGTACACGGAGATCGTTTTATCTTGGAGGTAGACGCCTAATCCACCGCAAGCATCGAGGCATTGACGTATTCTGTCTTAAGGACACATCGTCAAACGTTGGACTCGATCCCAATTTCTGTTCTGTAAGCTTGCATTTTTTTTCCGGTTCTGTTATGCTTACTTCTGTTCGATACAGTTTACAGTTTTGTTATATCATTTTATTGTTCATTATATTACTGATTTAATATACTGTTCCAGTTTACAGTTTTACTTTTTTTTTTCATTAAACATATTTGGCTTACTGTTTCTGTTTTCTCGGAAAAACGTTTATATTTTAAACAGTATTAATTAAAATATTTTATCTGTTGTTTTATTATAATTAAAATAGATTATTCAGAAATATTTATTACTACTTCAATCCGACAGATTGTTGTAGTAATTTCAGGAACCAACACTATCATCACCGGTTAACATCTCCAGTCACTACATTCGATTATCATTTTTTAAACATTTATATACTAAATATGTGTTTTATTTTTTTATAAAATAAATAAAAAAATATTTTTTATTTATCATAAATAAAAAATAAAAAGTTGTAAACATTATCAAATGGGCCTTAGGCAGGAAGAAGACAGCAAGGAGAACGTTTCGATTTGAAGCAATGTGGTTGAGGAGTGACAGGTGCGCTGAAATAGTACACAACAAGAATGGCAAAAATAGGGGCCGGTAGTGAACCCCAAAGACTTACAAAAAGTTTTGGCCAGGGTGAGTATCAACTTGAGCTCTTGGAACTATCAGCACTTCGGAAATGTCCAAGTGCAATTACGACAAAAATTGCGTTCCTTATCCAGATTAAGGGCTGGACCGATTACAGGTGAAAAAGTTTAGAAACTGAGAAGCTGTTGGGCCATGAAATTGATGAACTCTTGGAGATGGAGGAACTTTTATGGAGCCAAGGAGCAAGGGCTAACTGGCTGAAAGCTGGAGACAGAAACACATCGTTCTGCCACGCAAGGGCCTCCCATAGATATATAAGAAGAAGCGAATTGAAGGTATTGAAGACTCCAATGGGGGGTATGGCAGATGGATCCTGAACGCATCTCAACAGAAGCAGTGGAATACTTTCGGGATTTGTTCTCAACTTCTGGGCCAGTATTGATGGAGGAAGTGATTGAAGCTGTTGATGATAGGCTATCAAATGTAATGAACACATCATTGGAAAGGACAGCTTTAGCTCAAATGCATGCCATAAAGGCTCTTCGACCAGATGTTATCCCGCTCTTTTTACCAAAAGTTCTGGCCTATCATTGGAAACCAGGTAACTAACACAGTTCCGGGTGTTCTTAACGGTAACCTTAGGATGGACGAAATCAATAAGACCTTTAGGGCATGTATGTTTTGATGAAAATAGGCTTAAGATTGGATTAACTATTCAGTTTCTTATGTATGGTTACTATTAATGAGTTTGGATGCACTATCGGGATTCGAAATCCCATAAACATGGAATAACTCTGTATAAGGATAGACGTAAGATTGACAATATAAAATTAAAAGATTTATGTTCAAATGTTAAAAAAAAAAATTTATTATTATTTTTTTAAAAAAATATTGTATATTTTTTAACTAGAAAAAAAGTTCTTTATTATTAGTTTTAGAAACACTATTTATTTTTTATTTATAAAAAAACAGTTTATCATTTTTAAAAAAAATGTTTGTTGTTTTTTTAAAGAAATCTGTTTATTATTATTATTTTTTAAAATGTTTTTTTATTCTTTCTTATTTAAAGTCTGTTTTTTAATTATTTTAAAAACTGTTTTTAATATATTTTTTATTTTAAAAACTATTATTTCTTTTTGTTTATAAGAAACTTTCTTTCTTTGTATTTTTCTTTTATTAAAAAATACATGTTTTATTTTTCTTATTATTTTTTAACTGTTTTGTTTTTATATTCTGTCTTTTTTATATATTTTTCTAAACCACTTATTTATTTTTTAACTATTTCTTGGTTTTCTTTTATTTTAAAAAATATTTATTTTTCTTTTTTCTTTAAAAACTATTTTTTTATATTTTTTCTATTTTAAAAAATGTTAACTTTTTAGTGTGGTTTATGTTGATTTGGTTACAATTGTGTAGCGTATTATTGTCATTTATGCATACGATTTGTTTTTTAATTTACAAATAAAATATTAGATATTATAATTTTTAGTGTCCTATGAAATAATCAAGCATGTGAATGGATAAAAAGAGGGATTAACAATGCATTAGATACATTATCCAAGGATTATTAGTAAGGGGATACGAAATACCCCATAATCCTTTTTCTCAAAACAAACATGACCTTAGAAGACTCCATGTAACATGGGTGTGGACTGTGAATTTTTTATTTTATTTTTGCTGAATTCATCTAGTTCAAAAAATAAAACTACTCTTAATGACTTAACAAATTTGACGCCATGTGAATATAGAGATCAAATGTTGCAGAATTTTGAAATTATCAAGTTCTAAAATTTATAGCAATTCATCAGCCATAGTGCAGACTTTGGATAGTAGATTCTATGTTAATTTTATTTTTCTGTTTTGTTGGAAGTTGAAATTAAAATAATTATGTTTTCTCATGGACTTTGGTAACTGTGAGTATGAAACAATTGTTTAAAATTTTAAATCACCTCCTTGTTAGATAAATAGTCTTTTGTATAACAAATTAACAATCACGGGTCTTAATGCTAAAAGTATTCACGGCCATGAAAAAAATCAGTTGTACTGGAATGCATCAGTTATTTTATTTGTTTAGTGCTTCCATATGGGTCTTGCAAGGAGTCTAGGATTAATTTGGCCATTTTGGTGCTCTAGTTGTACCAAATTGTTCTCTCTCCTGCTGATTTCCAGGCTTCAGTTAAAAATGTTTGTCGCTGAAAGATATGCTGAATACAATAGTTTAAAAAATGCTTGATAATTTATTTGTCCCGGTGTCTGAGTGATAATTGATAGATTCAGCTGTGGCCTGTGGGAATCTGGAAATCTACTTTAACTTGAGAAGAGGTGCTTTAAATTTTTATTTGCTATTTACAGGGTCCTGTCCAGTAAGTCTGCTGGATTGACTCCGCTAGACTCTGCTTTGATTTAAATTTATCAGCTTACTTTTAGGGAGAAGGTTCTAAATAGTTTGTGGCATCCTTCATGGTAGATGTTTATTTTCAGTTCCTGTTTTCCGTAGTTTGCGTGCTTGCTATTGTTGGTGTCAAATGTCCTACTTTTCTTAGTTATTTATACATGGTTATACACACGCAGACATGAGATAAATCACATTTTAAAATGCAGGCTGAACATCTGAAAATAATGGATACTTTTTCTATCTGCTGCAGTTTACCTTTTTTGCCCATCTTTGTGGCAACTAACATTTCGTGAATGTTTGCCTTCCCAACAGAACATTGTACATGGGGATATTAAACCTGATAATCTTTTGGTTTCTGCTGCTGGCATAGTGAAGATTGGGGATTTCAGTGTCAGCCAGGTTTTCGAGGTATTGACTGCTACTTCAACCATGGTTTGATGAGAATAGTACGTTCTTTCAAGTTTGTTGTTATCATTTGCATGAAATTTGCAAATTGATTCTGTTTTTGTTTACTCTCTATCCTTCCTATTTCTCAGAGGATATGAAACCCAAATTAAACTGTCTTAGGTTCCAATCAATTGGTTGGCTATGTGAATCCTTTTTCGCTATTTCATTCTGTCAGTCGATGGCCTTATGGCCTTATGTTCCAATCAATAGACTTATGGGCGCTCTATAAAATTTCCCTTTTCTCATAGGATAAATTTCTTTAGTAGCTTCTGTTGGATGGATTTTCTTTTTGAAAGTAAGAAAGGAATTTAGGGCTGAAAATAAACCTGATAATTTGGCTTAGCTCTAATCAGCTTGGCTCCAATCTCGCTAGGGGGGAGCTTATTTGCTAGATGAGCCATTCTTGACTTTATTTCAAGTTTAAAACATTTAATTTATTTATAATTTATATTTATCCTTACTAGACCTTGTTGGAATAATTGATGCTACTGAGATAATAATTTTTGCATCGCAGTTAAAAGATTTGCATAATTCTTGTGCCTACAATTTTGACAGAACTGTTATATTTGGTGTTCCTGGTTTTCAGCGATCGTCTTGATCTGTAGCTTTTTGTTCCATATGCTTATAAAATTCTTATTTTAGTTCATCGCGTTTGTGGGCCAACTGAGCTAACTCTTCAGGAAGCCTCTTTTGCTCAAATCTGGTTTCTGGAGATCGGTGGTTCGCATTGATTCTTTGATATTGTAGTTAGGAAGGACTCTGGCGTCTACCATGCTCATGGTATTTTTGGTTAATAATTGGAAAAAAATCTAACATGCCTGTTTCGGTAATGGTCCTTGTTGGCAATCGTATTCCAAATAGGACAGGCAAGTGTTGGTAATCTTAGTTTTACACTGCAACCCCTAGAAAGTGTTTGTCATATTATTCCTGACTTCCTTAAACTGTAATTGAGTTGTTTTCGTTTCAGGATGATAATGATGAGCTTCGCCGTTCTCCTGGAACTCCTGTTTTTACTGCACCAGAGTGCTGTTTAGGTTAGAAATATACCTAGGGAATATATGTTCGTAAAATTAAACCACAACGTGTACAGGATATATTTACCATTCTGCTTGTGGATATTTAATCTGATTATTAGGTTTAACATACCGTGGCAAAGCTGCTGACACATGGGCCGTCGGAGTTACTTTGTACTGTATGGTATTTGGTAAATACCCTTTTCTTGGAGACACACTGCAGGATACATATGACAAGGTATTATTGTGGGTTGCTTATATTGCTGCCTTAGTTGTTATTTATTTTCTGTTGTTTATATTTAGCATCCTTATTGTAATTTTTTTAAAATGTCCGAACCTTCATTGGTCTAAATACGGATTCTTTGCTTTTCCCAGATTGTTAGTAACCCTTTATCTCTCCCTGATTGTATGAACCCCTTGCTGAAGAACTTAATAGAGGGGTTACTCTGCAAAGGTCAGTTTCTAATATTCTAGCTGGTGGTGTTTGGAACTTTCTTCTCTATATGGGTTCATTATATTCTTCGGCTATATTTGTTTTTTTTTTCTCCCTCACCCCTTCTTGTTCAAACACGCGAAGATGACGTATCTAGTTTGAGGGTGTTTGTTTGGCTTGACTTTTAGATTTTAGCTTATTGCTCATAAAAAAATTAAGAATATCCAAACAAATGTTCTTAGAGCTTATAGCGTTGTGCTTGTAACTTTTGATTCTAACTGAACTGCCACAAATTTTACTATTTAAAGTTATAAGTTTACAATTTTAACAACACTAGTATCTTCTGCCTAAAATCACAATTACCTTTTTTCAACTATAATTTTAAAGTTCACAAGTTCAGCTACATCGAACACCCCTTTTTTGTGGTTTTAGCTACTAGAACTATAACAAGAGGTGAAACTGGAATAAAGCTATCCAAATAGCACATAATGATGGTTTCATGAGCAACCAAAAGTGCTCTCGATCAATAGGTCAAAGATAGAAACATAGTACTTTATACTTTTGAGAATTTAATATTTTTACTTCGAATCGTTTCTAAAGAATTTGAATATTCAAATCTGTTTATGCAGACCCAAGACAGAGGATGAAATTAGAGGCTGTTGCGGAGCATGCCTGGGTCATTGGAGAAGAGGGTCCTATCCCTCAGTACTTGTGCTGGTGCAAGCGTCGGAGATTGCAGGGGGACGGGTCTGATGGGAGGAAAAGAGACGATCAGGCTCGTACTGACTGACTACACACCGTTTAACTTCTTGGATTTGTTTTTGTATAGCCGCAACATTAGGGTTTTTCTCGACTCAGACCATTGAAACAATAGGCGAAAGGGAGGGTATTTAAGTAGAGGTTTTAGAGAAAATATGAGGGGTGAGAGGTGATTGATTGCCCTGTTTCATTCTGAACATGCTCTTTCAATTTGTATGGCAAAGTTTGATCAGATTTATGAGGGTGTGCTTTTGTTGCATATTGTTGTAGCTTGTAAATTAATACAAGATTGTTGGCGATTCAATTTTCTTCATCTTCTTGGCCCTTAATATTTGCTGAAGATGTTTCCGTAATTTCTGGCAGCAAATGGAAACTTGATGGTAGAAGAAGATGAGCACGCAGATGCTGCTAGGGTAATCACCTATTTTGAAAAATGCTATGCACATAGATTTGGGCACATAAGCCTCACATGGGGTGGAATTCAATTCATACACAATTGTGTGGGTGGTGTGTTTGAATCTGTGTTTGAATCTGTGCACATAAAACTTATTTTTGTCTTCCTTGTTTTTATTTTATGGGCTTATTTGCAGGAAAAAACGCCATGCCATAATGATGTTGACGAACGTTTCAATGCATTTATCGAGACAGTTCACTTATTTGGCCTCAATTAGTTTTTTTTTACATTTTTTTATATTTATTTCTTTACGAAAAAATTTATAAAGTCAAAAAATTTTAAAAAAAGATAGTTCAAACACAAGGAGACAGGTTGGGTGTCTATAGAATTTATTTATTAAATGATTAGTTTTTTTTTTCTAAAAACTAAAGATAAAAAGATAGATTGTTTGAAAGAATTTGTTATTGTTTGTCTTTGGCTTTAATGCTTTTTGTTGGTATGCTTAATGTGTTCTTGTTTTTAGTTTTAAATTGTAGTGCTAGAGATTATTTTTTTGTATTTTTTATTTTTTGGGTAAAGAGTTGAGTTTTTTTTATTAATGATTATTTTTTGTTAAAAAAAAATTGTTTAGGATGTGAGTTTTTTTTATAAATATAAATATAAGAACGGTGGAAAAAAAACAAGTTAGCTTTTTCAGGATGTCAAATGTTACAGCTTAGTAACTAATTTTTTAAGCAAAAAAATTTTAATTTCTAGAGAGCCCAAACACGCTTCTATTAAAATTTCAATACACACTATTTTTAAGTATGGCGTGTGTGTGTGACTTGAAAATAAAAGAAAAAGAAGAAATATGTTATTACTCTAATCCTTGTTTGAAGGGGAGAGAAGATAGAAATAAAAAGAAATAGAGCCATCTTAAAATTATTTTGTTGAATTTATTAAAAAGTAATGACATATCTATATTATCTTGTAAAAAGAGAATACTCATTATAATGCGAGAACACTCATTGGTGTTCTCTATTTTGAAACCATGTAAGTTTTTTATAATGTCAAAAATACTTTTATCTTTCTCATTTATTTTCTTTTTAAAAAATTATTTGTAATTACATTTCTTTTCTCTCTATAAAATGTTTATTAATTTTTTTAAATTATTTAATCTTAAAATTATAATTATTTTATATTTGCACACATATGCGAGTGACATATGCGTGTGTCAATTACTAATAAAGAGACAAAAAAAACTATTTAAATGCTATTATTTTTTTACACCTATCTCTACTACATAAAATTAGAATTTATCGCCAGAGAAAGAGAGAGATAGGGAGATATCACAACTTCTCTCTCAAGATTTCTTTCTTTCTCTTTATTTTTCTCTCTCATATTTTTTCTTTCTCTTTTGCTTTGTTTTGTGTGTGGTAATTGTATTATTATTTTTGATTTTATTGTTTATTTTTACTATTCTTTTATTATAAAATAACATTTTTAGATTGGGACATCTACCAAATTGACATAAATAATTTGACATTGGTAATGTTAAATTTGAGGTTTGCAATCAACTCGCACTTCAAAAAAAACTTTTTGCAAGCGATAGATGAAGTCCGTGAGGTAATTCAGCTGACAATGGAAGAAAGCCAATACTACGCAGGTCATAGTTATTGTTTTTATCTTTTTTGAGATCTTTTTTAATGACTTTTAATAATGGCCCTATGTGTGGATGTTTGATTTTCTCTCTTGCTGAATTTTTGTTTTCTTTGAAAATTTTTTTTTTTGGAAGAGTTATTTTGCATTTGATGTATGTATTTTTTTAAATAACGGCATGTTAGGTTTGAAATACATTTGGGCCTTATAACTTTTTTTTGATAAAAAAAATGTTATTTTTTTTATAATGCTAATATCAGTTATCCAAAAACAAATCAAGAATGAGAGGTGTTTGGCAATCTAGTGTCCAGGTTTTCATTTGTTCGGCTATGTTAGTCCGAACATAATTCATGTATTTAGTTCTAATAATCTAAATAATAATACTATAGTGACCATATTTTGATGATCACATCTACATAATGTAACATTTCATGTATGGTATTTAAAAATTAATAACAAAATTAAAAAATGATATAAGTACTATACATAAAGTACCATATCATGTGGTACTTCAAATGTAATTACCATATATGATCATTATAACATTACTTAAATCTAAATGGTGGTGGCAAACTGTGGAAGGGTTGGAGTGGCAGTGAAAGGTTAGAGTGCCAAATAAAGGAAGGAGATAGGCAATGCCGACGAGTTAGAGCGGTGGTAGATGATTTTTGTTGATGATCGACGGTGAAAAGGTGCTCTGAGCGAAGATGAATAAGGTGTTAGTACATGAACTTTAGGAATTTGAGGATTAAGGCTATTTTGATAACACAAGGGAGTGATAAAATTGTAAAAAAAAAAAAAAAATTTAATTTGGTTAGTATACCGCCCGTTTGGTAACTTTATAATTTTTTATTTTTTATTTTTTATTTTAATTTTCTTTTTTATAATTTTTGTAAATTGTAAACAAAAATATATTTAATAATTATTTTTATTTTTTTACAAAATTATAATAAATATTTTAAATTTACTAAAATTTTGTAAACAGAAAAAATGTAATTTTACTTGTTTAATAAACAAATTTCTATTTTATTTTATTTTTCTATCATTTTTTACTATCACATTCGATTATCCTGTTCAGATACCATCTCTAACCACCATATTTACCTATCCTTGGATCATAACATTTAGCCACCTCCTCCAATCACTACATCTGATCGCTGCTCCAATCACCACTACTTTCGACCATTACAGTGATTACCATCTTTGATCGCCACTTCTAACTATTATTTTTAATTACTATATTCGTCCATAATATCCAACATCTATATGTTAAATATATTTTTATCTTATTGTTGTTTCTTTATAAAAATAAATAAAATATATATTTTATTTATAACAAAAAAAACTGTAATCACGCTAATTCTTTCTCCTTTTCTTTCCTTTTGTTTTCTTTTTCTTTTTTATTTCTCTCTAAAAAATTGCAGCCCTAGTTCGAAATATTGGCACTTGATTTGCAACGCTAGTGAACTGAGAGAGCGATGTGCAACTGAACCAAACCGACAACCTACGGAAAACAGAACGATAAACGGAACTCTGGTGACTGGCAGCGAAGCGTTCCACCAATGGCGGCATCTTCAGATAACCAAACCCTTCCCACAGAAACCTTAAACCCTTCCACCGAAGATTCCCACCCCATCAACGGCCATGATTCCACGGACCCACAGCATCAATCGGCCCCAGGAGAACCAGAGCCGTCCGATACTCAATCAACTGACGGCGTCGACCCAGGCGAGAAGCGAAAGAGAGCGGACCCCCCTCTGTGGAAGACGACCCTCTGCTCGTATTTCCGGCGGTCGAACGGCTCATGCAGCCACGGCGACGAGTGCCGGTACGCCCATGGCGAGGAGGAGCTCCGGCCCCGGCCCGATAACTCGTGGGACCCGACTTCCGAACGGGCGAAGAAGCTGTTGAAGTCCGAGAATGGAGATAAATCGAAGCCGCTCGAGGTTGGAGGCGATATTATGATGACCGACGCTCTCGACGGCGACTCCTCAGACCCCGCTCTCTCGAAGTGCTTGGTGAATCTCCCGATGAAGTGGAATTCGGACAATCTGAGGACTTTTCTCCGCGAGCAGGTGAGTGTTTTTTTTTTATAAATCTTTTTTACTGTTAATATTTTTCAAATCGTGGTTGTTTGTGTAAAGTGTAAATGTAGGTTGTTTGGTTAGTAAGAAAATATGGTGAACAGAGATTAATTTTACCTGTTCGGATTAACTTCAGATTAAGATATTTTCAACGGTGCATTCAATTAAGAGCATAATGAAATAATCCCATGGGTTGGCCTGGTGGCCTAGGTTTGGAACTTAGGAATTTGCTCCCTTTAAGGTCTCAAGTTCGAAACCTCTTAGGTGCTATTAATTCTTTGGGTCAGTCCATACAAAACTTTGTCTCGGTTTTAATTGGAATTGGTCCCAAGATTAGCCGAGGTGCGCATAAGCTGGCCCGGGCACCCTGAATTATCGAATTATAAAAAAAAGAGCATAATGAAATGCTTGGTTTGTGTGCATTTGTTGCAGAATGACTGGCACTATCCAACTTCAATCACTTGAGTTGTCTGCTAAAATGTAACAAGACCATAGTTGTAGATTATGAATTTATAGATTATAGTTAAAAAGATATGATATTAACTTAAAACATAAGTTATAAATATTTATTAAAGTTGTGGTCTTATAGCTTTAAGTGGTAGATTTTGTGGTTGTTGATTTAAAGTAAGAAAATACAAGCAAAAGCTATAAGCACGTGTGTTTGAATTTTCTTAACTTCAGATGAACTATAAGCTAAAATTGGAAAATAAGCTCAAATAAACACCCTCCTATTGCATGCAGTATCTAAGCTGAAAGATAGGTGCTAATATGTTGTGAAAGTCGAAAATTTGTCTAAAAGCTGATATTCTGCTGATAATGAAATAAATTCATGGTGACAGTTTAATGTACTCATTTTAAAAATAGCCAGTGCTATAGATTATCATAAGATGGATGTGGCGTCTGGAGATTGCGGAGTTTCCCTTGTTAAGTATATGAACTATAAAACAATATTAAGGACTCTATTTGTTTTAAAACTCTCTCGGCAAATTTATTACTTTCTCACATGAGAACAAAATAGAGAAAAACTATTGTTATATAATTCTGCTTTACAGGGGAAAAAACGCTAGTTGGTGTAACATCTATACCCTAATTATTTGGACAAATTAAAATTACACCAACCTCGCTTGAGGTTCAACACGAATACATGATTCACATTCCCCAGTTGACAGGCGCTACAACAAATTACCTTATTGTCCTCATGTTTAAGCTTCTCCGACCAGAATGCTTTTTGTTGGAAAAGTCAAAAAAAATTATACGTCTCGTCTTTGCAGAACTCTTCTACAAACACCATGGTTCACCCCACTACACTTGGCCGCAACAATCACTGGTGTACCCCACTGAAATTCATTAATCACCTCTAAACAACTTTTCTTCAACTGATTTCATAAGCATTTCAAGTACTCTGCACACACGCACACACACACACACACACACACACACATATATATATATATTCTACTATATCTACATGGATAAATCTTCTTTATCTTTTGCCAAATTCCATTGCCACCTCTGCTGTGGACAGTATTTGGAATAATTGCACTTCTGGTCCCCTCCAAACCCATGATTTTGTCTACATATCTGCCGCCATCTCTCCATCTTTGAATCTCTATCTTAGTTGTACGAAACAAGGGCGGGGGAGCGTGGTGGAATATAGAAGAGATTAAAGTTGACAGTGTCTATGGGAGCGGTTTTATACTTTATATAATTTAAGAAATATTTTTTTTACTTAGTTGTAATATATGTTAAAATAGAATAAATATTATAGATTAGTGTCGAATACAAATTATCTTATAATCGTATGAATTCTATAGATTTTCTTTTATGTCGCGGCTTTTTTTTCTTTGGGATTTATATGTTTGAGAGGTTCCATGTTAGTTGGGAGCGAAATTTTTTCACGTTGAGAACAAGTTTCTTACAAGATTTTTATTTTGGAGCGCGGAAGCGAGTTTAAAAGTGGATTTGTCATCCCAGTAGGAGGATCCTGTAACAAAGTCTCTATTACCACTGCAACAACTCCTATACCTACATGACTCCTACATGACGATTAACAAACTATCACTTTTGTCCCAACAATTGAGTGTCACTAGACTCACAATCCACTATTGAATAACCATTAACAAAAAATGAACCTATGTATTTTGTGTGAACCCTTTTAACTCAAAATCATCACTCAATTCTACAATCACCACCAATTCCAACTCTGTCCACCTACCATCGTCACAAACACCATCCTACTCCTTGTTTGTTGCTTTGATATTGATTATATTATTAACTTATTCCTCCACAGTCGTCACATACCCATAGGAAAATCAGTAATCACAACCCTCTTGCCCTTCTTTGTTCACCACTCCAATCGCCATAGTCAACACTTTCACAGTCCATAGGCCACTTATTTACTATCTTCACCATTGTTGTTTGCCAAACTCATCACCCATCACAACAAACTGTACAACCATTTTCTTATTCTCAGATACCATTATCTAAAATCAAATGTAATTTCCCAGACCCTGTTGCCACAATTTCCATCACTCATCCTTTAACACAAATACACAATTAACCAATTTTAGTGTACATTGTTCAGTACCACAAAAAATCCTCATCACCCACGCAGTCTATTTAACTTAAAATTAAATAAGTACATTGTACCTTTGAAACGCACTATTAGGATATGCACAATCCAAACACATATACAGATATGTGTCTTTTTGTGATATGTATAGTTCTTTTCTTTTTTTGATAAGTAAATTTGATATGCGTATTTCTAATCTCTTGTGTACTTCAGTGTTCATGTTTTAAGATAGCATCATAGCAGTGATTGATTCCCATAGTGTTAGATTCTCAGGTGATGATCTTGCATTCAAAGAGTTATAGTTGGATGGTGGTTCTCTCAAGGTATTTGTGCTTGTGAAAGAAAGTAGAGAGAGGAAGTGAGTGAGAAAGTAAAAAGAGAAGGATGAGATGGTGGCTATGGTTGGTTTGGGAAGAGTGAATGATGATAGAGGTGGAAGTAGCTTGAGGTGGTCGGAATGCCAATGTTTATTGATCGGCCATGGGTTTTCTTAGTGAAAGAATTATTCAACTTTGATAAGGTTGAGGTTGGTATTTCAAAAGATTTAATATGTGACAGCAAATTTCATCCATCCAACTTCTATTGACACGTGGGTTTTTGTTGCACAGGTTCAAAATTTATGGGAGGTCTATGTGATTTTGCAAACCACATGGAGCTTTTAGAGTTTTTGTCATTAGGCTAAAATGCTATGTTACATCGACTCTCTAGTTTAGAGCGTTGTACCCGTGTTGACACGGCATGACACCGACACGAAATCTGTGTCGGACGCGACAACCACGAAATATTGTATCTTTTTTCTTTTAAGGATGCAACCATCCAAAGAAATCCATAGCAACTGCAACACTACATTATTTGTTGAAAAATTTTGAACACCAATGTCTCTAGCGTTATCTCCTTTATAAATTATATCATATATATTGTTTTTTAGCACTATATACCAAACTTTGTATGTGTGTGTGTGTGCGTGTGCTTGTGTGTGTGTGTGTGTGTATATATATATATATGTATATATATATCGGTGTTATGGTAATAGCCCCAACTACCTACGCTTACTATTAGGGTTCGAATCCTAGGGTCTGCATTTCTGCTTACTTATCAATACACACACACACACACACACACACACACACACATATATATAATTATAAATGTAACGCATTACATTTGCCGTATCACCGTACATGTATCCACTTTTTTAGCCAAGTCCCCGCTTCCTATAATTTGGAAAAATAGCGGGTTTGACTGGAGACACGTGCTGAGTTTGACACCCCTACCGAATTCAGGTAACATAGGCTAAACATCAAGGGAGGTTGGTGTAATGTACCTTTTTTTTTTCCTGTTTCACAGTTGAAGTTGTGAACTCTACCTAATCATAAAGGGTTTGCATCATTTATTATGTTTCATTAACATCTCATTGTTGAATCAGTATTTTCATTCATGCTCAACATTCTGTGGAAAGTTCCCGTGTTTATGGTATCAAGGGAGTCCAACATTCTGATATCTTAAGTTTCTTTTTTCTTAGTAACCAATATATTGGTGCTTGGATGCATTACATAGAAAGACAAAATCTTCTTTCCTTGAATAGTGTTTTGTTTATTTTTCGATAGGATGAATTCATTGTTCAATTTTAGCTTAAAATTGATTTATTTCTCCATTCAGTCCGTGGGAAATAACCTGCTTCCATTTTTCCCCATGATTCTCTTTGATGTGACGTAGATGAGGCTTTGAGATGTTTTAACCTGTGAGTTTATGAGAATGTTTCACTCTCAGGGAATTGTCTACAAATCAGCCAAGAAAAAGAAAGGCATGTTTGTAGGTTTCATGAATTTTGAAAGTTCGGAACAAGTGAAAAGAGCAATGGAGGTACCTTGCATTCTATATATATAACAATGTGAGTTCCTCAGAAACTTGCAAGAACTCTACCAGCTTGGGTTTTAAATATCATTGTGACAGGAGCTGGATGGAAAACCTGTTGGCAACAAGAATTTGAAGGTTTCAGATGTTGTTCCTCGATCATTTGAGAAGAAAACTAAATTGGCAGTGGCTACCGCTCAAAGCTCTGAACAAAATGTAAAACCAGCCTCAATTTGTGACAATAATGAGGTATCTGCATCTTCAATTGGGTGTGAGGATGGTGATATAATTGATGATGATTTAAAATCCGCATGTTCAGCTACAGTGGCAAGAACTGCCCGTGATGTAGTCACTCCACTTGCGCATATGCCTTACATTGATCAGCTAGAGAAAAAGAAGAACGATCTCATGCGAACTCTCAAAAAACTTGTTAGAAATGCTCACCTTGTCTCCTTTTTCTCTTTCTTTCTATTCTTTTGTTTTATGTTATAATCTGTGTAGGTGCCAGATATATATTACCTTTTAAACACTTGTCGGTTTTCACCAGTCTGAGACTTTGAGATATTATTTTCTCATGGTTATGAGCTACTGTTTCACCAATGGGCTGGCTACAGCATTTTCTATCTTGCTATCTGCAGACTAAGAACGCACGTAAGGCTTGTCCAAATGGTGTTTCACTGCCTGAGTGGGTTCTTAAATCTAAGGAAATAGGTACTGCTCTTATTTTAGCTAACCACTTGAAAAAGATTGTATTGCGAAATTTTCTAGCGTTTTAAACCCTATTTGTCCCATTTTATGTGTATTACTCTTCTTTTCTGGAAGTCCTATTCACTAATAATCAGTTTTCTTTAGAATTCAGCATTTGTTCATTATTAATGGTCATTGAATAGTGAGAAAGCTCACTGTTGCCTTTAGATGATAAAATTCTCTTTACATCGTTGACAAAGGAAATGATACAAACTATTGTACGACCTAATTTGAAAAGTTAAAAATTTTGTCACAATCCAGGGGAAGTGTTTGGAAGGCAAGAGCTCACTCAAAGATGGTTTTCTTCGGTTGGTTTGCTGCACATGTCAAGATTTCTCACCATCGATAACTTAATTCTAGGGGTCAAATACCAGCATTGGTGTTGCATGTGCAAGGAGGAAGAATCTATTTTTCACCGACTTGTTCATTGCGAGTTTGCTGGGGAGTTTTGGGGTATTGTTTTGGTGCTTTTAGGCGTTGAATGAGGAGGAAGTGATTGATGTTTTGTTGGGTTAGAAGGCAGTAGATTGCCGCGGTGGAGGAGAAGGGCATGGCCTTTGTTTCCTTGTGTTTGATGTGGCTGATTTGGTTAGAGTGCAATAAAAGGTATTTTGATGGAGTGGAGTAGTCATTGTACAAGTCAAAGGGTGCTCTTCTAGTTAATTTGTATAGTTCTTTGTCTAAATGAGGGACAACATTAGTGAATGGTACTTCTGATTTATGACTTTATAGGATCTTTAGCTTTGTGATGCTTCTAGTTTTGTAGAGTTTTTGTTGTTTACCTTGGTTTTTAGAGGAGTTCCTATTCTTTTCTTCTCCCTCTTTTGGGAGGGTTCCCTTCCTCCCATGTGGGTGGCATTCCCTTGTGCTCTTTTATAGAATCTCACTAATCAAAAAATAAAATAAAAATCTTCACTTTCCATCTTTATATTTATATTTAAGTACAATCACAAACCCCCCCCCTCCCCCTCCCTGAATTTTTTTTTTCAAACAAGATAGGACAATTTGGTAAATCTATTATTCAAATATTTAAACTTTGTGCATTGTCAAGTAAGACACATAAAATAGGGTAGAGGGAGTAATATTTTGATATAGAGGGAGGGTGGTTTTGTTCACGTGATAGGAACACTGCTCATAGGTCTATAGAGATGCAAAATGAGCTCTTTATTTTATCATAGTTTGGACTATCCTCTTGATTGTATTTTCGACAATAGTGAGAACGATTAGGATTCATATGATTGTCCTTTTCCATTTTAAATCCTGCAGGTGGTCTTCCATGCAAACTAGAGGGTATGATTGAATCACCACTTGTAAATGGATATCGAAACAAGTGTGAGTTTTCAGTTGGATATTCTGTACAGGGCAAACCAACTGTGGGGTTTATGCTTGGAAATTTCAGGTAGTTGTTGAATTTATCTTTTAGGATTCAGTTCTTTGCATTTTTGGGGGGGTTTATTAGTAAGAAGAGTCATTTATTTCAGGGAGGGTGTGACAGCTGTTGAAGAACCTATGGACTGCCCAAATGTTTCTAGAGTTGCTTGTAAATATGCAGCAATCTTTCAAAATTTTCTACAGCTTTCAGATTTACCGATTTGGAACAGATTTGATAATACGGGATTCTGGCGCCAGTTAACGGTAAGCTTCACTAACCAACAACTACGAGTGGTAGAAAATCTACTTGTTTTCCTATGTGACTCTTCCAAAGCAGTACTTGGAGTGAGTAGTTTTAGTTCTTGAGTTTGTATCATTTGCTATAGCCATGAGCAGAAGAACATATTGTTGTCTCTTCAAATTTATTTGTCTCATGATTTCTGCTATTAGGTTCGAGAAGGGCGGACTCCAGGCAAGGTTGCTGAGGTAGAAAATTATGAGGTCAATATTTCGGAGGCCATGCTCATTATCCAGGTTAGATCTCTTTAAAGCCCATTGTCGTCTAGTTTAGTGCTCTCGCAGGCTGCTTATAAGGAAAACAGTAACATAGGAAACCAAATTCATATAGAAAATCTCAGTACTCTGGGCTTGAGATAGTTTGTTAAGAACTTTTTTCTTTATGGGAGATGAAATTTGATTGAGTGATTGAGCAACCAATCGTGCAATCGACCGTCACTGAATCTTCTCCTTAAAGTTCTGTATTGATTTGATTTGGGTTCTTATTCTTGAATACTTAGGTTTCATTTGGGTTCTTATTATTGAATACTTAGGTTTGCACAGTGGGCTTTGATGATGGATTAATAAACAGCGAATTTGAAAAGATGGCTCGAGAATTTTCCATGGGAGCTTCTGCGGGTTCTCTACCTCTTACAGCATTGGTGGTTCAGGTACTAAGTACATGGTTACCTGTTAGGATCAGATTTTTTAATTTCTTCATTGCATATAGGTACATGTGTGACTTAACTTATGTGAGGTTCTAACAACTGCTTTCTATAGATTATCAGTTTGCTTTTTCCAGTTGTTTATGATATGAGCAAATTAGCTTGTCTAGACAAGCTACATTACATACGAGTGGATTCTTGCCTATAGATATTAGCCTGTTAGCAAATTGCTACGTTTTACGTTATTGTATATTTATGTGGTTTTGCATCACTGTAAGACATGTAGGGAGCTCTCTGTTTGCTTCTGTTTGATGCTAAGGTTTTTGCTATCCTGGCAATCTTTTTTAATACTGGAAATCTTTTTGTGGTGGAAGCCACGTGTAGGTCTTTGTGGGTTTGATTTGGGTTAGAAATTTGGACCAACTCTCATCATTAACGGTCAGAGGTAATATACCCCAATGTCTCATCATGGACTCCAGAAATAGGGAAATCAGTTTACTGAAGCTGCTATGTGACACCTCAAGACTGTGGACTAATAATAGCTAACAGTTATTAATGAATGGACATTATTTATATTTAGCTTTTACTTCGTTATTGGATGAACTTTTTTCATGATCTGATTTCAAGGATTTGTTTGGATGTCACGGATCTACAGAAATGATTTGTGTGTATGGACTTCTGAGGATCAATGTCTTACATCAACTTAAACCACGTACATTTGATTGGCTTGCTCTTCGTTTTTTTTTTATGGTTGGATTTTAAGTTTTTTGCTACCCACTTGTTCATATGCTGCTATGATATTAGAAACGGGCAGTTGTACTCTAAAACCTGGCTGTCCCGAGAATTCATGGAAACCTGGGATTCTTAAGACCTAACCTCGAAAGAGAAGTTCAACACCACTATTATGACTTAATGTAGGAATAGCTCGGACATATGACGTGCTTTGGATTTAGCGAAGGAGTGACAACAAATCTTAGTTGTTGTTGGATTCTTAAATCATCTTTAATTGACAAAAAAAAAGCATGCGTGTGGTGGACACGTCATTTGATTTGTCTGATTTATGCATTCTCTGGTGCTTGATCGTGTCTCAATATGATATTGCTCACCATATCACATAAAGCAGAATTTGCATGGGTAAAATGATGTTACTAATAACATAGTTTAGTATAGTTAATAGATGAGTAATTGAGTGTAGCAAGGGTGACTTGGATTCGCTAGTTAATATGCATGGCAATAAGAAATTTTCCAGATTAGTGACAATTATCACAAAATGCATTTGATAAAATTAATTAACATGAACAAAAAGACGGGAAGAGCTAGGAAACACACAAACAAATTTGTGATTCTAACTTTGCTTTTTTACAGAAACATGTTATATCCAGATTGCATGGTCCTGCTTCAGTGGGGATATTTAATGCAAAACAGGATGAAGAAAGTTGTCATGGATGGTTAGAACTTAGGATTACTGGCTAGACAGATGCATCTTGGTAAACTAGTGGAGTTATCCTCAGAAGTACTCTGTTTAATTATTACATGCATTTTCTAATCCAGATTGAATATTTTGACCAAATTTGCTACTCTTTTACATACAAAGGAAACAAGTACATACTCTTTTAACTTTCTCATTGACAAAAAATACTTGTTTGATTTTAGAAGTGCTTCTTTCTCTCCCTCCCCCCTGATTAGCTGTTGGTGGTTTGTTCTCGCACAGGATCACAAGGGAATATCAAATGCAGCACCTGCTGATGCTCTATTGTGCTCAATTCCCATTTCTAAAGCAGAAAGTCACTCTGGACATGAGATGACAAATGATGGTGTAGAAGTGAGGATTCATGATTATATAAGCAATCTTCAATTCTGTATATCCCCAACAGCCTTTTTTCAGGTAAGGACCTTCAATGTCTTCTATCACTCTATCTAACTGTCTTTTTCGAGCACAAACTGAGAAATTCTGAAATTTCTCAATACTGCAGGTAAACACACTTGCAGCAGAGAAGCTATATTCGCTTGCTGGGGATTGGGCTGGTTTAGGTCCTGATACCTTGCTTTTTGATATATGCTGTGGGACTGGAACAATTGGCCTGACATTAGCTCACCGTGTTGGAATGGTAATGTTCATCAATCCAGTTCAAGGAGTCTTTGATTTTCTTGTTTTGAAAGGTGTATGAGTGCTTTTGCCTCCATCAATTTCTTAAAAAATATAAAAATAAATAAATAAAGGAAATGGAGAATCCATGACCCTGGTAGGTTTCTTTTTTTAGAAGAGACTATGTTCGTCAGTTTGCCTTCCCAGATGTATATGCGAAGCACTGTTCTTTCCTTTTCTCTCACAAGTAATTTATGTTTGGCCTTCATATCTTTTTAGGTTGTTGGCATTGAAATGAATGCTTCTGCAGTTTCGGATGCTCTCAGGAATGCTGAAATTAATGGCATAAAAAACTGCAGATTTGTCTGCGCAAAGGTGAGATTAAGATTTCTCCTGGTCTTGGTTAAATCATGAAAATGCCTGAAGCATTAAAGTCAATTTCCACCTTCTTATTCCTTTCTCTTTTTTTTTGTAAATTTTT
>JAOTRH010000006.1:5478013-5488815 GCA_034768845.1 Heliamphora exappendiculata | reverse complement strand
CCACTGTTTACTAAAAAATGAAGTCTGCGTGGTTTATTGTCTCTATGATCTGTTTCACTGTTTTTATTGAGTATATGATATTCTATTCAAAATGACTTGTTTCCTTCTGCAAATGTGCAAACAATGAGATTACAGGCGGAGGATGTAATGGGATCTCTTTTAAGGGAGTACCTAACCTTGACTCCAAAAAATGATGAGATTGCTAATTCTTCTATAAGCAACAATGAAGAACCCACCAATATTGAAGAGAAAGGTACCTCCTCAGACAATATACCAGTATGTGAAGATAGTTCAAGCATTGAGCTTGAAAATAGTAAAAGTGCATCCAGGTGTCTCGAAAATAGCAGCCAAGAACTTGACAACAAGCCTCAGAAGAGTTGTGCCACAGAAAATGGTACTCCTTCAGTGCGGCAATTCAAAAATGTTGTTGCTATTGTTGATCCTCCACGTGTTGGACTTCATCCAACTGTAAGCGACATGTTACTTTATGTTGTATGTGCTATGTCAAGTTTAAATGATGAAAAAACCATTAAATTGATTTGACTGCATGCTTGCAACTAGTTAGATAGCAGTAGCATGTGAACATTGCAGCATTGGCTGCATGCTTCATTTAACAGGTTAACGTGGTTTTTTAGCTAATTTTTACAAGGCAACATTTTGTGCTTGAACTAGGAATAACATTGGGGAGGGGCGGGGCGGGGCGGGGATGTGGTGTCCTGTACCCATTCCCTATTTTATCGGTGCGGGGACAGTGAGAGAAAGATCGAGAAGAATCGAGTATAGTTTATAAACTTTTTTAGAGTGATACTAATGAGATTTGGAGATAATATAGTGAGTAAAAGAAATAGTTGATAAATGATTAAAATTGAAAATATGAAAAGTAAGAAATAGAAATGAAAAATGGGAAATAAATATGATATTTTTATGCTTTGGTCTTGTTATTTTTTATTCTCGGTTGTCTAGATGTGAGGGAATTGGGGCCCAACTGGGCTGGACAGGAGACACCCGAGTTATTAAAAAAAGATATATTAAAAATAAACTTTATCTATGTATTTATGTATAAAAATGTTATATTCTATGTAATAGGAGCAGAAAAATTGGGACGGAAAAAGCAAATACTATTCCTGTCCCACATGTTATGGGGGTTTGGAAAACTGTACACAACAGCACGATGATATGTGGGGGCAAGGCGGGGGAAATTTGCCTTTCCTAGCCTGAACACCTGACATGGAACATTCTTTCTGAACTCTAAAACACTACTGAAGTGTCTGACAACTGTTGGGATTTTCTTTTCCAAAACTCTGCACATAATCAAATACTTCTGGAGTGTAGATCCTCCGATCAAGTAATGTTTCCACACTTGATACAAAATCTAATTCTTTTCCAACTTGTTGTCTGATTTCCAAAATGTGCTAGTTATTTCAAAATTAATAATCAAAGTGGTTCTTCTTGTCCTAATCTCGCATTCACATGCACGGTCATTCATGATGTATAATTGTTAGTACTCTATCCGTACGAGCCCTTAGCTATTTAAATTCTCGGATTTGAACTTCTATGACTCCCAAAACCTTTACTGGTTATATTTATTCTTGTATTTTAATGATGTAGGTGATCAAAGCTCTGCGAACTGATCCACGTTTACGAAGGCTTGTGTTAGTTCTCATACTGAGTTAGTTGCGTTTTGTTTATTTACGGATATTTGCCATTCCTACAGTTGTAACTTTGTCCTGTTTCTACATCTTCAGTTACATTTCCTGTAATCCTGAAAGCTTAGTGGCCAATGCTATCGAGCTCTGCACACCATCTGCTGATAAAGCCGAGAAAGGGTACAAGAACAACAGGGGATGGAGGAACATGAGCAGTGCGGGTTTGGCGCGTCATAGGGCCAAATCCATGCCCAACTCAGAGCCTTTCCAACCCATCAAATCAATGGCTGTTGATCTTTTCCCTCATACTCCGCACTGTGAACTGGTAATGCTTCTGCAGAGGTAAAAAACCAAATCTCTTCAGAGAGAATCTTTATTTTACATGCATTCATAAATTTTTTCATTTTCCTTTTTGTCTGTTGATTTCATTGAATTTATTTTCAAGTTAATGCTTCTTTAGACCCGCAAAATTGTTGTATTTAAGTAAAAATTATGCAATTTTCCAATCCTAAGAAGGATGATGGGTCTTCTATCACGAAATTATTCAATAACCTAGAGCACCATATGGCATTGCCTATATAGTATTCTTATCCAATGATATAGCCGTGCTTATCCAATAATGTAGCTGTTTTTGTTCAATAATGTAGTGAAAAACACTTTTGGTGCGACAATGTTGGTTCGCCTTTATTGAATATAGATGGAAGACAAAAAGTGACCCACTTTGTGTAGATTGAACACTTTTATTTGCCATGAGTTAGGGGCATAATTTTGGCCCGTGGAAGGCCCACCACCGTAGCAGCCCGGCCCGACCTGCTTAAGCCCAACAATATTAAGAACGAACTTGGGCCACCCCCCTCAAACCCGTGGGTCGACCCAACCTGCTTGGCCCTCTTCTTAATTTTTAATTAATTTTAAAATATTTGTAGGTGTTGTTATAATTTTTTTTGTTAACTTTAAACTTTTGTTCTAACTTATTTTTTATTTTATTTTCAATTTTAAAAATTATAATATTTTACTATAAACTTATAACAAACTATAAACTTATAAACTAATAAACTATAAACTTATAATAAACTAATAAACTTATAATAAATTATAAACTTATAAACTAATAAACTTATACTAAACTATAAACTTATAATAAACTATATAAACTTATGAACTAATAAACTATTAACATATAATAAACTAATAAACTATTAACATATAATAAACTAATAAACTAACTTATAATAAAATATAAACTATTAACATATAATAAACTAATAAACTATTAACATATAATAAACTAATAAACTAACTTATAATAAAATATAAACGTATTTCGCACCTCTCTCTCTCTCTCTCTCTCTCTAGATTGCAAGAGAATTTCAGTGCCATGTTTGGCCATTAATCCCTTACATAAAATAATATTCAAACAAACATTCGATCCTGTAATTGTTCTGTTTTTCAAACAAGTTGTCTTGCTATCCAGCTCATGTGGCTGGTGAAGCAGTTCCACACTTTCACCAAGACAATTGCTTTTGAGGGTTAATTTTGGGAATTAAATATAAAATGCATCAGACTAACTTGAAGTGGATTCATATGCAAGTCTAGGATACCATCACCATCAGCTTAAGATTTGTGGGATTAGGAAAGATTCACTTGCATCATTTGTGAATCTATGTTGTCATATTTTAATATACAGAGATATAGCATTAATGTTTAACCTAATTTCATGTATGGAAAAATAAGAGTGGATTCCACCTGTTGTGGAACCACTTTCTCTGGTCTTTAGCATTATACTGGCATGGACTAGACTTTGCAAGTCAACTGGAGTCCTCTTCTCATTTATATACCATACCATGCAGACCCTCACACATTGATACAAAAGGGTGTGAGCAAAAAGGATACAAAACTTATTTGGGTCTTTATTAAAATTTCTTGTGAGGTTTCATTGCACTCTTTGGTGTTTGTTGTAGTTGGAATTATAAACTTATAGATTCATACTGAAAATATGTGATTACGATTTTATGCAGAAGTTATAAGTGTTTGTTAAAGTTGTAAACTTATCACTTAAGTTGTAGAATTTATATTTATTGATTTAGAATCAGAAGTTACAAGCAAAAATTTATGAGGACACTTGTTTAGATATTATTAATTATTTTGTTAGTCTATAAGATATAAGCTAAAATTTAAGCTATGCGTAGGCCTCTTTTGTTTTTCAAATTATTTTTGAAAGGATTAAATACGGTGGTATTATAAGTGGGATTGAATGGTATTAGTTATATGGTGGAATAAATAAATAGGATAAATAGATGGCATTGAAATGTATTAGCTATAAGGTGGGAAAAAAAAGCTGAATGATGAAATTATAGATGAGATTGAAACGTATAAGTATTAAAGATTTATTATATATTGCAGATGGTAAAGTTATGTTCCGTAAAACTGTTTATATTATTTTTGGTTAACATGAAATAAATAAGTAAACAGTGAGATACAATAAATTTTAACCATTGTATTAAGCAAAATAATAGTCTAAGATTTTTAATCACTCACAATATTACAATTCGTATGATATTAGTTATTCCCTCATTTAATATCTTACATATTGTATTCTTATTCAATGGTGTAGCATGGATAATTAAACTGGATAAATAAATAATGTACTAAAAAAATATTTGGAATTCTTAAGTTTCCTAATCTAATTTTTTTAGTTGGATAAACAAATAATATATTTGATTGCGCAAAGAAATTTAATGCAATACAATCTTGACTTGTTGGAAAATCAAACGAGGCCTTAGAGTTTCAGGATTGATCAAGGGAAGCCATTAAACCTCTTTTGGCAAGCTCACTTTTAATCTGGGACTTAGTTTGGAATATTGTAAAACTCAACTGTTTTGGTTCATCTTGATAGGATGAGTAAAGACATTAGTGTGGGTGTTTGATAGAGTTATTGTTAGTAGTTTTTAATTTTTTATTATTAATTTTAGTTATAAATTATAATTTATTTTTAAATATTCATAATTTTTGTTATAATTTATAATTATTTTTTTAATATTTTAGTTACAAAGTTACAATGTTTACTAAATACTCACAATTTCTGTTATAAATTACTAGTTTTAGCAATGTCAAACTCCACCAGTGTTGAGTTTGGCTAATAAAAGCTAAGCGGGAATAGATAATAGGCATGTGAGGATTAAATTTTTTTTAATACTAATACACTTTTAAAAGTGAGATTCATCACATTTTGTATATTTTAATACAATTTGTACAAATATTTATTTATATTAATGCAAATTGTATAAAAAAAATCTCTTCTACACGATGCCACGGCTACATGTAGTCTAAACACCAAGAAGTAATTGTTTGGCAATCTTGGAATAATATGTAGTATTGTTTATGTGGTGTTTTTATCTAATTATGTAACAAATAATCTGTCTGAACCAATGCTAATTTATGAATTTTGGCTAGATAAAAGACAGAGGTGATTCATTTAATATGGATTGTATATTTTTATTTGTTAAAAATGCTATGTTAAATAATAACACATAAGCCTATGGATTGGGTTAGAAAAGATGTGGGCCATGTTTAAGTCATGTTTGATTCAAATCAATTGGGATGAATTATTAGTGCTGGACTATGAAACCCACACATTGGGGGATTAGCAAACACACCTAAAGTGTAGGTTTAACAATCCAGTTCAACTAAATTAATGATCAAATGACAATAATGTCCCTTAAAAGCCATAATACCAAAGAAACCGCTGAACACTCCAGAGCCTCTCAGCTTTTGCTGTTAGACACTTTTCTTTCGTTTAATTAAAAAAAAAAAAACTGTTTAGGTTCTTGAAAATAGAAAACAACCAAAAACTGATTTTTTGTTATTGAATCATAGTAACTTTTCAGTTAATCTTTGTTGAAGTGCTGAATGATGAAACTTCTTCTTCCAGTTTTTTTTTTTTGTTGTTTGGATTTTCTTCTGTAGTCATCTCTTGTTTGTAGCATAAAAAATAATTTTATGAGAATGGTTAAGCCAAACACGAAACTATTATGGGAGAGTTTCATGCTTTGGCCAAGACAACTTAATTTCACCGGCAATTAAACTGTTTCAAAAAATTCCACTTTAGTTGCATGCGTAAGGGTAAAAGTAAAAATGTATAAATTTAATCCCATCTATACATTCCAAAACAAACATAATATTTTTTAGTCCATAATGCAATCCCTTCTCCAAGCAAACAAGAGAAATGATTGGTTTTATCGTTGTTAATCTCCCTTTATAATAGTCTCACGTCTAATTTTATCTCCTTTCTAATCATATTTAACCTACTTTGGTTACCTAATTTCACTTCATTTTTAATTACATCTAATTTACACTGGTTATTAAATTGTAATTTAAAACAAAAGTTGTGAGTGTTTGGTAAAGATTATTATTTGTTGTTTAAGTAGAAAAAAATAGTTATAATTTATAACATAAGTTTTAGCTGTTTGAAAAAGTTATAATTTATAGCAAAAATTAATAATAAAAAATTAAAAATTATTAACAGTAATTTTAGTAAAAATCTTTTCTATAGGGATTATGTTTCAATAGTATAGATATAGATTCCCCTACCTATCACTACCACTAGTGTATCCTTTGCCTACTAGCATGTGCACATAAAAGCCTAATCTATATTTTAGGCTAATAATACAAAAGCCACCATATAGACTTTGCTGAGTCTTCCTGTGACTGAAAAAGAGTTTTTGAAGCTCTTTTAAAAAGTCCAATTAACATCAACTGACATGTATGGACCCCCCACCCACCAAATGTTCTAGTTTTATATCAGTGTGCAATTGAAATAGTTCAAAATCATATAATTTTGGATCTATGTAACAATTGGGATGAAATTTACAACAAAGTTTTGTATCAGTCTGCAATTAAAATAGTTCAAAATCATATAATTTTGGATCTTTGTAAAAATTGGGATGAGTTTCCTTACATTCTTTCTTTTTGCCATATTTTTTAAAATTTTATTTGGTTTGAATTGGACCTACAATGATGATTTAACTGTTCATCTCGTGCGCCTCATGAAGAAAAATTATTTATGCAAATATTTAGTTTAATCGAGCATCAATAAGCGCATGCACAAATTGTGTTTTTATTTTATAAAATAGATATTTTGATTTGAAATTATGTATTTTTTGATAAAATTAAAATTTTATGTAGAGTACAAGACTCATGGATGAATACTTTGGATGTGGATTCACTTTAGACCCACAAAAATAACGAGTCCTGAGAATAATAGGTAATGTGGGATAGTTTTTTTTATGTAGTTTTTTTAAAATTTTTAGTGAAGAAAATTAAAATTAGCTCAAACGATTATATTTTTATATTTCTCATTATGAGAAATCAATATATAAAAAATTTGACCAATATTTTTAAAAAAATTCATATAAAATGAAAATTTTAAGATTTTTTTGTTTTTATTGAACTTTTTTAATTTTACTCAAAATGGTTATACTTTTGCCAGCTCAGTGGTCTTAATCTTATAAGCTCATCACTCGATCAGCGGTTTGAGTCTTTTTAATTTTTTTTTTCTCCTTTTTTCGTTGTTTATGTACTCTTCATAAAAAAATAATAATAATAATAATAATAATAATAAAATTTCAAGAAAGTAGATAAAAAAAAGGCTCCGAAATATATTCGGCCTTAGTGAAAAACTAGAAAGCTATGGAGCCAAGTAAGTTGCCTTGAATTGTCCACATAAGTGGGCATATAATTACTTTAAAATTGTGGCGGGGGTTATCTTGGGATCCATGAGGGGGTATTTGAAAAAGTTTTTGGGGTTAGTGTTTGGTTTCTTTGCTATTAATTTTAAAAGCAAATTAAAATATTTTTAAATACTAGTATTTTTATTATAAATTATAATTATTTTTATTTTAATTACAAATTAATATATTTATCAAAAATTTATAATTTCTATTATAAATTACAATCTATAAATTATTAATATTTACTCACATAATTGATCACATTAACATAAAGTCACCTTCATTGTCATTATTTGCCTTTTTTTGCGTTTCTGTTTTCTATTATATAGAATAATTATATTTCTATGTATATATATACATAGATAAAACTTGTTTTTAAAAATATAAGAAAATTAAAACCTAAAAATATTGTATTTATTTCTTATTTTAGTATATTTTTGCTTTCATCTTTTTTTATTTTTTGTTTTTGTTTTTTGATGTTGAATTTTGCTTCCATCTTATTAATGCTTTTTTCACTATTTTCTCTTTTTTGTTCTTATCTCAATGAAATAAGAAATGAGAATGAGAATAGGATACCACATTTTCGTCCAGTTCTGTTCTATTGTTATTTCTAGATTTATAACTGATTCGTTTAAGATAACAAGCCTCGCCTCTTTTTTAATAGGGTTGATTTTTTTTTAATAATTCAAGTTGTTTATTTTGAAGCTCAAGTTTATTGAATATTCAATTATAGGATTGGATGATATTTATTTTAACTAATTATTATTAAAATTATATTATTTATTATTTTTAAAAATAAATGTAATTTTTTGATTAATTTAATTTTTTATATTAATAATTTACTGTCTTATAAACCAACTATTAAAAATTATGAAAGTGAAATGTTGTGCTTTAGGACAGCCCCAAATCTCAAAATGGAAGTGGCTGGAGGGAGACATAAATTATTGTGCCAATAAATAGAATGTTAAATATGGTTACAACTAACCAATATCCCATCAACCTCTTATCAAATAATTATTTATTATTTGATCGTTTAATTATTCACATACGTTTTAAGGCTTTGTTTGGCAATTTAATTTTAAATTAGATTTTTAATTTAAAATTATTTTAAATTAAACAAGTAAAAAATTTGTTTTGTGAATTATAGAGGTGATTTTAAAACAAAATATAATATACTAAAAAGTTTGGCTTAAAGTGATTTTAAACCAAATAACAAAAAAAATGACTTAAAGTTATTATAATTTTTAAAAATTTTATTTTAAAATTTTTTATATTTAATATGAATCTTGTTTGATAGATTTAAACTAGTAAATTTTAAAAATATAATTATAAAAATAGATGTGTATAGTAAAAGTTATGATATATTTTAAAAATATTTTTAAAAAATTTTTATGTAAAAAAATAAAAGAGCTAAAAGGCTGGATTTTTTTTTTTTTTTTGTTTTTGAAAAATGTTTTGTACTCTTATAATCAACCACATAAATAATAGAAAGTTGATCTTGGTCATGCTATTTTTTTCTCTTTTTTCTCGTTTTTACTTTTTTGTTAAGTAAGATGGGGACACCGATTTGGCAGTGGTACATGTGTAATTTAAACGGTAAATATACAACTTTTTTGGGCATTATTTTAGAGTTAATTAATAATTAATTTTATTTAAAAGATTTGTATAAGTACTTGTCTCATTACTAAGATTTTTAAATATGGAGTCTGGTTTTTAAATCCAAATATTAATTAGGACAAATTTATCCTAATTTATGAATAGTCTTATTTTCTAAAATTTTTACTTATAAATCTTAAAATTTTATAACTTTCAACATATAAATTCATTTTTAATAAAAATTTTCAAACCTATTCATCGAGACCTACAAAATAACATTTATAATAAATATAAAATTATATAAAAATTTGATAGAATTTTTATTTTCTATATATTTTTTATTTTTCTTAATTTAAAAAATAAGAAATTTCTCTATATTTTTTATTTTTCTTAATTTTAAAACTAATTTCTTATTTTTAAAATTGAAAAGTTTTTTAATCTAAATTTCTCATTTTTAAAATGAATTTTTTAATTTGAAAACTGATAAATTTTCAATGGTTACAAACTTACAGGTACTTCTATTTAAAAAAGAGAAACAATTATTTTTATTTACTTGAAAGCTAATCAAACATGGTTAAAAGTTAAATAATTAATGTTGACTATTTTAATAATTAATGGTTAAAAAGATAATAGTATCCGGATTTCAAAAAATAAAGAGACAAGGGACTAATTTTTTTAAAATTGATTTTTAGATATGGAACTCGTCTTAAAAATCCCTATTATTTTATGATTTTTTTTAATTTTTTTGTGTGTTTCTAAAAAAGTTGGTGGTTTTAGAAAGAAAAAAAAGCAAAAATAATTTTCAAAAAGTAAATTGTCAAACATATTTCAAGATTTTTCCACAAAAAAATGATATTAAACATGCATAAAACAGAGAATTTGATTCATTTTAGCAATGAAGGGCAACTTCATCTAACGGGTGAGAGTTCTTCAACACTTCTAAGGATGATGATTGAACATGGCTGTTTTATTTTTCATGCTTTCATTCTTTTTTAAGAATGGATAAACCTCTTTAATTATTGTTTATTTTAATGCACTTTCACCATCCTAAAAATTAGAAGAAAAATTACTTGTCTTTACGGAGTAATTATTTGATCTTCTCAAACTACTATGCCACAATTTTACGTAGTATTTTTATTTAATTTTGTAATAATAAATTTTATAATAAAATTATAATAATTTATTTTTATTAAATAATTAAAAAATAAAAAATAATTTTTTTTAAAAAAATAAAAAAGTAATTTATACAATATAAATTATAATTATTTATTTTATAAAAATACAATTTAATGTCGCGGTACTATAATAGTACCTAATAATTTGCCCGTCTTTTTGGCCTTCCTCCTTGTATGATGGAAGTTCTTCCATTATTGTTTATTTTAATGATAAATTACACTAATTTTTTTAAAAATTTTAATTAAATATAATTAAATTTACACCTTTAAAATAATTACACACACCATTGACATTGACGTTAATTATTTTTAAATAACATTAACAAAAAAATTTAATAAACAAAAATATTCCTTTCCTCAATCTCTCTTCTCTTCCCGCCCAATTTGTCTCTCTCTCTCTTCTCTTCTCTTCTCTTCACCCCACCCTCTCTCTCTCTCTCTCTCTAATACTTCAAAATGAAAAAAAAATAAAAATATGACCAATTAAAATAAATAAATAAATAAATATAAATTTAATTTTTATAAATAAAATAATAAAATTTTTATAAATTAAATAAAATTATATTATCAAAATTTTTATTAAAAAATTTATTTTATAAAATATATATAATAATAAATCTCTCTCTCTCCCCCCACCACCCACCGACCCACCCACC
>JAOTRH010000006.1:5459713-5466351 GCA_034768845.1 Heliamphora exappendiculata | reverse complement strand
TCCGTGCAAGTTTATAGCTAATTTGATATTAAATAAAAATAATAATGTTAAAATAGTCATTAGCATCCAATCCAGTCCTAATGAATTATAGGATTATGAATACCAAGTTTCATAATCTCACTTTAGAATGCGATACCGAGTCTGTCCAAGGAATCAATCCTACAAATATAATAACCAAACATAATATTAATAGTCCTACAGGTACGATGAGGTTGTAATATACATAAAAGACAAAAGTTATTCTATTTAAAGATATTCGATTCAAAATTATTATATGTTTAAAGTTTAATATTAATTTAAAATTATATTAGTAAAAGAAATTAAAATAATTTATCAAATATTATTAAAAATTTATTTTTTTCACATTTATTCAATAATATTTTACTAATAATTCATAAATGGAGAACAGTAATTTAATATTTTAATTAATTTGATACATTTATTGACTTTTTCCTTTTTGCTTTGTATTCATAAATTTTTTAAAGAATTAAACCCAATTTACTATTCATTAATAAAATATATTAAATTTTTAGAGTGCGTCAATCAAGACCTTAATTAAATGTCATTTCAAGGAAACAACTGGCACCCACCCATAAATGCGCCGAATTAGTTTCTTTTTAAAGTTTATGCGCCGAATTTGTATTTATTATTATTATTTTGGTTACTATTAATAAAGATTCGGTGAAACTCAATTTAGGTTGGTAATTTTGAATTTTAAATTTTTTGGTCACAAATATTAAAAAGTTAAAGTTATTTATTTAGTAGAAAATTAAAAAATTAAATTAAAATATAAATTTTTATAATATTTTATTTAAATTTTTACTATTTTTAAGATATAATAATATTTTTTATTCATAACTTATTATTATCACTATTAACTACGTCTAATTATTAATATCAAATATATAGAAGAATAAAATTATTCATTTTGATTAAAAAATAAAAAAATTAATTTTTTATTTAAATAATTAATTTTAAAATTAAAATTATTAAATAATTTACTTTAAACTCAATTTAATTCTTTTAATTAAAAAAAATAAATAAATAAAAAGTGCTAATTTTTAAGTTAGTTAACCATGGGGCTTTAATATCCTCTCCTTTGATGGGTTAAATTTTATTTTGTGGGTTTTAGTGAAACCTGATTTGGATTTAGTTTTGAATAAAAATTATTTATTTTATAAATAAAAATATAATTTATTTATATATTTATTAATATTTGATTAGATTAGTTTTTATATAATTAATTTTTTTTATCAAACTTGCAACACAAAATGCATAAATTACCATTTTGAACCCACGTGATGGAAAGTCTCTTGCATTCTATGTAGAGGTGTAATTTTGGTACGACTAGATTCGATTGTGGCTTGGGTGAATTAAATTCGGCCTAAATTCAGTAAACTCTCATCAAAAGTTTGAGCTCGCCCAAGTTAGATTTTTTGAAAAAAGGTACGTCCAGGGTCAAGAGTAAGTCCAGGGTCAAGAGTAAGGGTCTTGGGTTTAGCACTCAGGCTCTAGGGTCGGGCTGCAGATCGGGCCAGTGATGGATTTTTTGTAGGTTTTTATTTTTTATTTTTTTTGTTTATTTTAATTTTTTGAGTTGTTGATTTATTGTATAAGATTATAAAATTTTAAATTTGTATCTTATAGTTTATTATAAATTTATTTATTAATATATGTATTTTATTATAAATTTATAACCTTATAAATTTATTAATTTGTTAGTCACTTAGTTGATAAGTTTATAGTCTAATATTAGTTTATTAGTTTATTAGTTTATTATATAAGTTTATACTAGTTATTTAGTTTATAAATTTATATTTTATTGTATTACTTTATACTTTACTTAATATTAGTTTATAGTTTATTTATTATATATTAATATTCGGAACAAGCGGGCGGGCCGAAATGGTCGTGCTTTGAGCCTCGGGTCTCAAGCCGGCTCGACCCATAGGCTTGAGGGGGCGGGACTAGGCCCATTCCTATGATTTTTAGGCTCGGGCGGATTTGGGTCTAGGCCAAGCCACTGCAGTGTCGGGTTTCAGGATGGGTTGTGGGTCAAAATTACACTTCTAACTCTATGTTACACCCAATATTTTAGTTTATAGATATAAACTTAACTTGTGTTTGAACTAGCTTTTTTTGAGAGGTTTTTTGATTTTTTTTATAAAAGAATAAATGTAAAAAGATGTCGAAAAAGCCAATTTAGGCCAAATTAATATGCATTTTTAAAGGTTTTTAAGCAAATTTTTTTTAAAAAAAAACTAAGTCAAACATAGGCTTAGTATAGAGTTCATTAAATTTGCATCTATAAAATAAACATGACATATTATAAGGAGACTTTGGAGTAATGTATAAGTGATGTCACATAATACTCTTGACAAATAATGATTGCAACTCACATTATATGAATCATCTAAGGGCAACATTACATGAAAAATAGTGGGATTAATTGGTGTTGTTTGGCATTACTGAAACTATAGTAGTTTATAGATTGTAATTTGTAAAAGGAGTTATGAGTATTTAGTAAAAATTATAATTTTTAGTTGAAATAAAAAAAAAAGTAGTTATAAGTTATAGAAAAAATTATGAATTTTTTAAAAAATTTATAATTTATATCTAAAATTAATAATAAAAAATTAAAAATTACTGGTAGCAATTTTACCAAACACCTCCCCCAGCCCCATTGACTCCATTAAAATTTTTTTATTATAGTATTTTATCTCAAGTGGCGTGTGTATAATTGATCAAATCAAAAAATATAATTAATTATGTGATAATAATAAAAATACAGTATAATTATTTTTAATGTGTCGCACTAAATTATTATTTTTCAATATTCTTATTCTGAACTTGAATGATATATTTGTAATATTTGGAAAATCACTACACAATATTTCATAAATTTCAAATTTATATTACTATTATATTGAGTTATTCTGTACAATTACATGGATGTAACTTTCAAGCTTAATAATCACAAACTTTTCCAACATGAATATCAAGTTGATTATTTGTATAATTTACACCAATAATTATTTGATCACATATATCTAAAAATATATTTTCAATGCTATTGACAATGAAATTATTATATAGTAATTTTAAAACGTAAAATCCAATTAAACGGAATAGCAAACGTCCAATTATTTATATATATTTTTTGCCAAAAACAATAATATGAGTATTTAAATTTGTATTTTACTTATAATTGAGATGTTTTTATTGTACTGATAATAAATAATTAATTTTTTTTTAGTGTGAAAATTATTATTACGTAAGATAAGTAAAATTTAAAATTTTAAATATTCTAGTCATCCAAAAATTATGGAGTTGCAACTAATGTTACTTTTTTTCTCTCATTCAACTATTTAATAAATATGAATTATTATTTTTTATCATAAAATTTATGAGTATAAAATTAAATAAAAATATTACATAAAATTAGACACGACATTCTAAAAGTATAGAATAATGACTTATAAAACATAAGGTATAATATGAATGTCATAAATATTGTTGTTCACTTACCGAAATAATGACTCATAAAACATAAGGTATAATATGGATGTCTTTAATTTTGTTGTTCAAATACGAAAAAGTCGAAAAGACAGAAAGGTCTGTTTGGCAATTGATTTTAAATTAGAGTTTTTTGTTTTTTTGTTTAAAATTTCATTTGCCAATTCAAATGTTTTTAGCCTTTTAGTTTTTTTTTAATCTTTACATAAATTTATATATATATATATATATATAAATATTATAACTTTTATTATACACATTATTTTTTTAAATAAAAATTATATTTTTAAAATTTACTCGTTAAAATTTATAAAATAAGATTCATATTGAATATAAAAGTATTTAAAAATAAATTTAAAAATTATAATAACTTTAAATTAAACTTTTTAATTTATTATGTCTTTTAATTTAAAATCACATGTACAATTTATCAAATGAACCTTTTGTATTTTTAGTTTAAGACGAAACGTGGCCAAAGCCAAGAGAGTACGTGAGCTAGTCCAGGGTATGTGTTTGTGACTAAGGCAAAGGGGGTGTTTCGAAAAGTTATTTTTTAGTAGTTTTTAATTTTTTTATTATTAATTTTAATTATAAATAATATTTTTTTAAAAATAATCATACTTTTTATTATAAATTATAATTATTTTTTTATTTTAATTATAAATTATAATTTTTATCAAATATTCATCATTTTTGTTACAAATTATAAAGTATAAATTATTAATTTCCACAATTAACCCATAGTAGTTGTGCAAGTGGTCTGACTTTAAAGGGCTGTGTGACTTTAAAATATACTTTTATACTTGAATTGATCCCTTATTTAAAAGTTATTGAATAGATTATTAAATTAAAAAATTAAATGCCATTAAATCACATTTATTTATAAATAAATAAATAATAAATATAATTTTAAAAAATAATTAGACAAATGCTGTTCGATCATATAATAACATATATTCAATCAATCTTAATTTTTTTCAAAACAATAAACTCAATAAATATTAAAAAATAAATAATCTTATTCATAAAAATATATTCAACAGCTGAGAAGCTGGTGTCCTGCAGGTTAAAAGCACAACATCAATCTCTAATTCATACTAGGAATTAATAAACCTCTCACTAATTATTCATTTTAGTCCTCTTATCAACTAATTCATCCCTCCCCCTTCCATTATTTTTATATGAGAGGAAATAATGGACATGGGCCCTGTTTGGGTGATTGGTTTATTAGTTTATTTACTTATTCGTAAATAAATCAAAATACAAATAAGTTAACATGTTTGGGTGATTATTGGTTCATTTGCTTATTTGGCTTATAAACCACTTTGTTTCGTTTATAAGTCAATTTATTTTGGCTTATTTTGACTTATAAGCCAGTTTATTTGATTTATTGGCTTATTTTGATTTATAAGTTACTTTATTTAGCTTATTGACTTATTTGTTTATTTGTATATTTTTAACTTATTTAGTTACCCAAACGACATTACTTATTTTTTAATTTATAAATTAAATAAATTATAAACCATTTTATCCAAATGGGGCCATGGTTTACATTATATTTGGACTTTTAATCCTTCAATATAAACATAAAGAACAAACTTATTTTGGTTTGAACTCAGAAGGGATTGTTTTGCATGGCTGCACAGCACAATGCTGTGCAGTTCAAAGTGCTTGACTTTTGAATATATTTTATATTCGAATTTATTTATTATGGCACCGTTTGAATAAATTATTTATTTATTTATTATAAAATTAACACAAATATAAATAATTAAGTATGTTTAGAATAATTAATTTTTAAATAGCTTAAATGTGAGATGTATTCGTTCGAAAAAAAACTTGCTTATTAACTTATTTACTTATATTTATAAAATTATATTAATATTATTACATTACTAACTAATTTTAGCACAGAAATTTAATTACTTTTGAAACAATTTAAAGAGAAATTTGGCTAAAAATAAGCAAATAAACAAGTTTACATTGGATAAAATTTACTTATTTGTTTGTTTAAACAAATTTACTTATTAGAGGCTGAATAAACTAAATAAGCAAATAAATAATTTATCTAAACATGGCCTTTGTAAATTGGTCGAGTTCTATAAATAATTGACTATTATTATAATTTTGAAAAAAAAACTAATTAAATATTATCCAATCACATAAATATATATTGAATTAATTTTATTTGTTAACGGTATCACAAATTTGACGAGTTCTATATGTGAACTAATAGTTATTTTTTAATTTTTAATTTCTTGATACAAACATATGTAATATTTTTGTTACAACACGCATGTTGAATACACTTCTTAGTTGAGAATTTGACTTGTTAGAGTTTATTGAGGTTTAACTCTGTCTGATTAGAGTCTTAATCTTGTATATGTTTTGTGGTTTTGTTGATGATTGTCATTCAAGGACGTACAGCAACTGATCCTATATATACATGATGTTTTATTACATATTTTAGTTTATATTTACATAAAGGTGACTTCTAGGTTATTTGTTTAGAATTAGTAAAAATTTAATTTTAAAATATTTATTTTTAAAAAAAAAATTAGATAATTTGAAATAATAACAAGATTTTTAAATTATACTGTTTGATGATATTATAGCTTTATTTGTTTTTAAAAGTAAAATTAATATTTTAATTAAGAATTTAATTTAAAAAAAGATGTTAACTATTTAAAAAATATATAAATTCTTTTTTAGAACAAAATAAAAAAATTAATAATTTTTTTTAAAAAGCTAATAAATTTAACTTAAAAACTATTTTTTTTAAAAAAAAGATGAAGCATTACTTTGCCAAACATTACTGGCATTTCGATTTGCGAGCAAACCAACAAACAACCTCTCTCTCTCTCTCTCTCTCTCTCTCTCTCTTCACCGCACGCGACCCCATCGTCTACCTTCAGACGTTACTCTCTCTCTCTCTCTCTCACTTTCTCTCTAAACACGACAAAAATCCACCTGTCGCTCTCTCTTTCTCTCTCTTCCTCTCTCGTTGCCCAATATCTAGGGTTTCTACACTCACTGTTATCGCTCGCAGTCGCAGATCGTCCACAGCTCATCAATGGTCCCAAACAAGTAGAGAGAGAGAGATAGAGAGAGAGGCTTACGTC
>JAOTRH010000006.1:5437213-5454713 GCA_034768845.1 Heliamphora exappendiculata | reverse complement strand
GAATTTATGTGCCACTTCCGGTCATTCTAGTTCCCTTTCATTTCTTGGAGGCATTCTATGTGCAAAGGCTTCCATGCTACTCCAAGTGAGTTCTGAATTTATCATCATATATGTACTGTTGCCTCCACCATTTGGGCTGATAATTTATATGTGACTGGAGGTGGGAAGATTTGAGCTGGAAAAGCATGTTAATAATCACTGCAGGCCTGTATGCTTACACCAGAGAGTCTGGAGCGCTAATTCCTTCCTTTAGTCAGTACTGGTCCTGGCCTTGATTTTAGCTATAGGAAACATTAGTATATCACTTTTGGGTCTCATTACACAATAATTAAATGAATACTAATGTTGGCTACCTGTCTTAAGCATAGTAATTCAAATCGTATGATTCCGATTCGAATTGCACGATTCGGTTCGATTCGCATGGCAAACGATACGAACTGGTAGGGTGAATCGAAAATTGATGGAATCGAGACTGAATCGATTGTCGAATCGCGAATTGCAAGTGAATTGTAGAATCGTGCGATTTTGGAAGACGATGATCTGGGTCGGATCTTTAGGGTCCATATGTATATTCTGAGCTTTTCTTTAGGTATTGTGACATGTGAAATACTTGTTTTAGGTTGAAATCTATTCGTTTGGTGAAGCAACATAGGGTTTCAATTCTCAATACCTTCGTTGGAGGTTTCAGTCGTCGTTTTTGTCAGAGTCTTCAGTCCTTTTGTCGGAGGCTTCACCCATCATCTTCGTCGGAGGCTCCAGTTATCGTCGTGGTCTTCGTCTTCGGTCTTTGGTCTTCGTCTTCTTCTTCGTCTTTGGTCTTTGTCATCGTCAGAGTTCGCGCTTCTCAGATTCTCATTGCGAAGTTGAGGCGCAGTTCACTGTTTTTTAATATTCTATATTTCTAATTTTCTATCATTTGGAGTCTGGACAGTTGGTTTTTATTATTTAAGTGAATATGGTGGATAAAAAGAAACAAAAAATAAACAACAAAGGTGTTGATCCCACATGGAATCATTGTAATCAGGTCCAAGAAAATAATAAAATGCATTTGAGATGTAATTATTGTGAAAAATATTTTTGGGGTGGAGTAATTCGCATGAAAAATCACTTGGCACAAACTTATGATAATGTTGCCCCTTGTAATCAAGTTGGCGATGATGTTAAGAATATATATTTAAAATTGTTAGGAGAAAAAGAAAGCAAAGTTGATGTGGATTGTTTTGAAGTGCAAGATTTAATTATTTATAGGCATTGTTGGTTATTGGATTTGTTTAGAAAGTATATACGTTAAAGGGAATTAACAAGGCACAAGCATGGATATATTTTTGAAGACTTTTTAACAACTCTTTTCATTAGTGAATGCTATGATTTTTAAAGTTTGGAAGTTGTGATGCATTTTTATTACTCTCTTTATAATCTAACTACAAAAATATATTTTTATTGCATTTTTGCAATAATGACCGTTACGATTCACGATTCGATTCGATTCGATTCACGATTCGACAACTATGATCTTAAGTTACAATTTCCATGGCAGTGGGAATTAATGCACATTATTTTAATTTTATTTTTGAGAAACAATTCGTTAGGGGTGAATTTAGAAATAATACTGATTCGTTGAGGAATGCAACAGGTTTTACAAACATTTCTGCCTTTGCGCTCCTTTTGTTTATAATTTTATTTGTATGTCTTTAAAATTTAGATTTGATTGCTGGAGCTTTTCTGTTGTGTTCAAGTTGATTGACCTTTGCATTACGTGTGTTATAGTTATTGACACGAAGTGCTTGCTACTGTTGTTTGCAAGTCTTGCATTACAATACTAGACATTAGCATTATCTCCAGTAGATTCAGAGTATGCATGGTGTGGCTATGACTACGTAAATGATAAGATGATATGTGCTCTTTATCTTGCCAGAATGTTCCTCCTGCAGTGCTGGTTCAGTTTCTGAGGGAGCATCGTTCTGAATGGGCTGACTTCAATGTTGATGCTTATTCCGCTGCGGCACTGAAAGCTAGCTCATTTGCATATCCAGGGATGAGGCCCACGAGGTTTACTGGGAGCCAAATAATCATGCCACTTGGCCCCACAATTGAACATGAAGAGGTATGTTTTCGATAGCACCATTGTTCTCCCAATCTTCTTTACATACTACGCATTGTTAGAGTGAAGAATGTGATCCAATATTTATTCCGTCTCCTAGAAGAAGCCAGACGAGATTGACTTTTTTCGTTTTTTGGTTCTTCGTTTGAATGTTTTGTATAATTTTCCCCAATATGAACAACTTAATGCTGATTGTTTGCCTTTCTCTCTGTCTTTTTTCCAAGATATTATAGAAAAGATCTCTTTTTAATTGTGCCTAGTGAGAAATATTTTCTTACATCCCAGATGCTTGAAGTGATCCGACTTGAAGGCCATTCTCTTGCTCAAGAAGATGCTTTTGTGTCAAGGGACATTCATCTCCTGCAGGTGCTTTCTTTGGCAGCTTAATCAATTATACAAAAAGAAAAATGAATGAAATTTGAAAATTTGGTGAAAATTTCGCACTGAAAACATAAATATGTTTTAAGATATTCAGCATAGAGTAGCTTTTGTTGCAGATATGTATCGGAATTGATGACAACGCTGTGGGAGCCTGCTCTGAACTTGTTTTTGCTCCAATTGATGAAATGTTTCCAGAAGATGCCGCGCTGGTACCTTCTGGTTTTCGCATTATCCCATTGGATCCAAAACCAGTTAAGTAAAAAAATTTCTATATCTTATGTTACTAAAGTTCTTTATCAGAACTGGCTCGATCTAATAAAAAACTGCATGTCTCCAGATCGCAATTCAAGTAACTGGTTTCTTGGTTTGGTTTGACATGTGTGTTCAAGCTGCTGAACACACTTCGATTAGACTAATAAGTTTATTGTTATTTGTTGAATCAAAGTTTGGTCTGATGCACCCAAGTAAATTGGTTAGCAAAGGTAAATGCTCTGCATTACCCAGGTCATGCTCAATTACGTTGACTCACCTAGCTTTCAAGGATGATGATTTATTGAGTACATAAACAATAGAATTCCTTGTTGCTGATCAACAAAAAGCTCAACAATAGAAAACCTATGACAATGTATTGTAGTAGGATTTTTATGTGTAGACTGGGAATCCAAGTCTACTCTGGTTGTAGGTCCTTGAAATGATAGTCAATTAGTGGTTTTTCCTCCAAAATGCAAAACACAAGATATCATGAGCCTGAAATGTGTTTAAACACCAAGTTGAATGTAAATTTTAACCGAGATGTGACACTGACCATTATGTAAATTGTTGAGTAGTTCTTAATCCAGCTCCAGTATTAATGTTTCATGATTCAGTGTGATAAGCAGGACCCTTTAACTGCACATCGAACCCTGGATCTGACATCCAGTCTTGAAGTGGGCCCAGCAACAAACAATGCTTCTGGTGATGCGTCTTCATGTTATAACACTCGATCAGTGTTGACTATTGCTTTTCAGTTCCCATTTGAGAACGGTTTCCAGGATAATATCGCTGCAATGGCACGCCAATATGTCCGTAGTGTGATTTCCTCTGTGCAGAGAGTTGCAATGGCCATTTCTCCATCAGGATTGAGCCCTACTGTGGGACCAAAGCTATCCACGGGCTCTCCAGAAGCTGTAACACTGGCTCAGTGGATCTGCCAGAGCTATAGGCAAGTTGAGCTTTTATTTCTCTTAATTCGTGTAGAACATATATCAGACTGCTATGATTGTGTTTATCAAATGTGGTATCAAGTTCCACCACAGAGCAGTTGATTGTTGGTTCAGTCCTGCCTCGTGAACACGTGCTTAAAAGTACTTGATTGAGAAACAACTGCAAATTTATTATTTTGAGTATTTGCTATGAGCCTATGCCTAATCTCATTTGGGCTGTGATTAACATTAAAGTCCGACTTTTCAAGTGAAAGCTCCTTTTCATTGCTGGACCCCACTGCCTACATTGACGTCCTCTTTTTTCTAATATAGGTTCGGATTTTCCTCATTCTATTTTTTCTCTTTTCCTTCTCAGTTACCATTTAGGGACAGAATTGCTGAAGTCCGATTCTGAGGGCGGTGACTTAGTGTTGAAAAGTCTCTGGCATCATCCGGACGCGATATTGTGTTGCTCTTTGAAGGTAATTATCTTGCTCATCCTTTTTACATGCCAAAAAAGTTATTGTATATTGAGTTCTGTGGTCAGGAACTGTCGAGATTTGTTCTTAAAAAAAAATAGTGATTCCTCCATCTTCTCTGCAAGCAAAAGCAATATCATATACAATTCTTAGAAGGGTTGGAGCTGGCTGTATACAACGTAGAGATATACAGATGTTTCTCACCATTAATCTTAAATTGCTGGCTAGCACATTAATAAAAAACATAATAACAAGAGAAGCATGATATATTCAATTGGTGTACAATTCTTAGAAGGATTGGAGCTGGCTTTATACAACGCAGAGATGTACAGATATTTCTCACCACTAATCTTAAATTGCTGGCTAGCATGTTAATAAAAAAACATAGTTACAATAGAAGCATGACATATTCAATTGGTAATTCGGGCTCAATATCTGAGCATGGTGGTTCCATTCAGTATTGAGTATGTCATTCTGAAATTTGACAAATTTTATTTTTTGGTTGCTCTATGCTGCAGAAATACGTAAATAGCGTCTCCTTTAGTAACTGCTTTTGTTATTGTAGAAACTTTGTATCCAACATAAAGCTTAAGCTATTAGGTGGAGAGGTTCCAACATTATATGTATATCATTATGAAGTAATCACCAATTCCATATCCGAGCAATATGGGATTGTATAAACATTCCCCACAACCGCTTTTGAGTTCTGGCACGTGTAACCTTTTTTTGTCTATCACCATGCAACATTTTTCTTTGGGTTTTGTCATCATTGGGTGTGAATCTTTTTTGTTTTCTCTTTTTCTTATTTAAAAAAAATAGGTTGAGTGGATCCCGCTTTGAGCTTAAACTCTATTAGGCGGAGTGGTCTCACCATGTATTAAGTGATCATTCATTCCATTTCCAAAATATGTGGGAATGCACACACTAACAATTATCTATTGGTGGCTTATTAATTAATATTGCTAGCTTTTTGGTGTTGCAGTCGCTGCCGGTCTTTATATTTGCAAACCAGGCAGGGCTTGACATGCTGGAAACAACTCTGGTGGCTTTACAAGATATCACATTGGATAAGATTTTCGATGAGTCCGGGCGGAAGATGTTATTTTCCGATTTTGCCAAGATAATGCAGCAGGTACTTTTAACTTTGGATATAATTTTTGTTGTTTGCATTCCTTTGATGGGTCAGTCTTTGTTGGCAAAAGACTATTATGGTAATGGTCCAATGGAAGTCTTGAATTTAGATATTGTTTTGCATCCTTGTGCTTGTCATGGAAAGAAAGGAAAGGGAATGAGAGGGGAATGTGGGGGTGTTTGAGTCACCTTGTACATTTCATCCGCTATTCAATATTTTTTTGTCATAGAAGGTAAAGGATTATGATCAAAAGGTTCAATAGATCAAGCTTATCTATTATATGCTTGTTTTGATGAACTTTAACGTCCAGTTCAAACATGCTTTTGTTATGTGTTAAAACCCAAGAAGCATGAACACTTTTACGGAAGATGCTTGTCTTGTTGGACACCCGTGTTAGCAACACTTCTCAAACACTTCCAAACGCGTGTCTGGTATTTCTTAAACGTGTCTTAGTTAAATTTTTTTGGCATAGGTAAAGCATCTCTTCATAATAACAATATTTTGGATTCTTTGAAATGCAACTTTTGCATGCTATGAAATTATTACTTTTTAACATGTCTCAAATGTGCCGTCGTATCATGTATTTTTTAAAATCGATGTGCCTGCATGTTAGGGTTATGTCAGGATCATGTCATGTGTTTGTGTTGGTGTCCATGCTTGCTTTGGTTAAAACTTAAAACTATCATAAATTAACTGTTTGATATGAAATTCCTTGTTTTTATCAATATCTATGTGCATATGTGCACTTGATCTGATGGATGGATCTCATGGTTAAATTCTTCTTCTTTACGGTTATGTCATAACATATTTCTAACATTACATGAGGTGAAGTTTTAGCCTATCCCAATTAATTGAGGCAAAGGCTTAGTTTTAAGAGATGGGGCATCCAATATATAATCAATCCTCTTCCGGAGAGGAGTTGTGGGGAAGGGAGGAAGGAAGCTATTTTGCTATTTATATTCAAATCTGGATCATAGAATCGATTTGTTTTTATTTCATTTTCCCAGGGATTTGCTTGCTTGCCGGCAGGAATCTGCATGTCGGCAATGGGGCGCCACTTCTCGTACGAACAAGCCGTCGCGTGGAAAGTCCTTGCTACCGAAGAGAATTCTGTCCATTGCATTGCCTTCTCTTTTGTTAACTGGTCATTTGTGTGAATCTTGTTTTATATATTCATCCAACCACCCTCCTATTTCCCCCCAGTTGTGTGGGGAAATCGGATGATGGGAAAGAGAAGATAATTTGCAAATGAAGGGTGCAAAAAAGAGGGTTTTTTTTTTTATTTAACCCAATCCTTGGTTAGTTGGTTAATGTAAAATTCGTTGATTGGATTGGGTCGGGTCGGGTTGAGTTTTGAGTTCTTTTTATTTACTCGAGGTGATGCCTGTTGTTTGTTTTTAGGCCATTCTCTGTCCCTCCTTTTGGTTGACATTAAAATAAATTAATGTTATACTTAAATTATCTTTTTTATTTATATTTTATTGACCACATGATGTGGCAAATTAACCTCATTCCAATTGCCTTCGGTATGCTGAGTTATTTGATTATTTTGTGGTAGTTTATTTTTAGTGAAGATAACCCATTAATTGAAGATAACGTAGTAGAGTTGGCATAAATTATTTTTTGTAGTCGAATCCAATTAAATGGGATAAAAGTTTAGTCCGGTTTGGTTTTAAATTTTTTTTTAGTACTTGTTAAAAAATTATTATTTTTTAATTATCTTATTGAGATGAATAAAAAAAGTAAATAATTTAATAAAATATTATGTCTGCTTATTTTTACTTTTGAGTAAATTTTTTTATCATTTGGTTAGCAAATTTTAATTCCCCATTTTTGTCATTAAGATGAATTGAAAATAAAATAGATTATGGCCTAAGGTTTAGGAAGTATAAAAAAATAGAAGTTACTTTTTGAAAAAAAGCAGCTACGGGGATAATCATGGCAACGGATGTGAATAAATAAAAATGTGGTTATAAAAAAAGGATAAATGACTAAATGTAGTATTATTGAAAAAGAAAAAACAATGTTCAGAAATACCTATTACTTTTACGTGGTGTCAAAAAACTTATGCAACTTCAAAAAAAAAAAAAAAACATTGTGCCAGTTTATGTAACGTAACACAACATTTACTTTAATGGGTAAAAAAGCTTAAATTTTTGAAAAAAAAAAACTAATTTTAAAACTTTTTGTATGGTATAATTTTGAATTCTTTTTACTTATAATTATGTTAAGTGATATATAATAAATAAATAAAAATGCTAATTACGTCTATTAGCGGGGGAATAATGGGTATATAATAAAAAATATATATATAAAGTATATTAATATTTTGAAAAAATAGGAGGCTCTATATCCAAAAATGTATTTATATTGAAATTATTTTATTCTCATTAGTTTGTATTTATATTGAAATTATTTTATTCTCATTAGTTTATTAATCACTGTCCACTTAGGCGGTAGTTAGCACGATCTATATTAAATTGGTCTGCTAATCATTGTTCATTGGGCAATAAATAATAACTTAATAAAAATAAAAAAATTAATATCAATACACTTTTGAAAAAAAATTTATTATTTTACATGTATCAATATATTTTTTTGTTGAATTTGGTGTTTCGAATTTATGACATTTTAATACCGTAAGACGTTTGAACAGTGTTAGAATGTTGAAAAAGATGAATCTCTACAAAAGGTAGATAAATCAAAAAAGCTTTTTGCCTGATTGAGCGATCTATGCAGGGCAGCAGCTTTGCGTTGGCTGCTAGGATTGCAACTTGACCTAATTTTTGGATTACATATAAAAGGGTTTTATGTCTTAGAAATTCTAAGGCGTCTTATACTCCAGAGATTCAGTTTAGAGGTTACAGAGAGTATAGAGAGACAGAGATAGATTCAATTTTACGTATAATGAATTGATTATTCTTCTCCCTCGTGTACGTAGGTGTGGTGCTGGGATTTTTGGAGTTTTTAAAAAATGTTCAAAAATATGGGATTCAAAAGATGTTTAGAAAATATTTTAACATATTGAAACCAAATTTTGAAAACCAATTTTGGTTAAAAATGGAGTCGCCACTTAGTTTTTGAGAAAAACTAAGAAAAACGAAAATAACGACTGATCATTAAAACGTCAACCAGATAAAAAGAGTCCGGGGGCTAAGGTACGAATCGGGAAAGGTGTTACGCACCCCGTTCGTCCAATTGTAAGGTTTGCCTCTACTAATCATTATTAGTTCTTTATAAAAATTTTCAAAAGTATGCAAATAAAAAAAATAAAGACAAAAAGAGAACATTCAAAATTAAATATGAAAAATATATAACATATTTACATAATCCTTTAAATCAAAACAAATAAAGGAATAAAATCCTAAATTCTATGACATGCAATTTCTAATTAATATGGAACACTCCCACATGTAATTTTCATTAAAATAAATTAAACTATCATAATTTGCATAAAAGAGTAAAACATGCTACCTAAACATGGATTGCAAACATTTAAATAAAGGAACTAAAATATGTATGTTATCAAAATAAATTATGTTAGCATTTAACATGATGAACTTTTAATAAAAGAAATACTAGGCAAAAAAATGTGTATAAAAATCTTGAAGAAAATTTACTGTCACGTCGGTCACGCAAAATGTCCATGAATAACCATCGAAACTGAAATACAATAAACTCAAAATTTCTCTCGAAAATATAAAACATGCATACATTTATAAGAATTACATATGTTTTACAACATATTATATCCAAACATGAAATATATACAGAAAAGTTTAAACAATCTATCAAGACAAAACAGAAGTCTTGTTATCAGCCACCTCCGGGCAACCCAAGATCAACCTACAGGACCACGTTCACCTGAAAAAAATTTTACAACAAAATCTCACAACGTGAGCCGAAACCCAATAGAAACAAACTATAAAGTTGTAAAGCAGGTTATGCAATCATAAGCATAAGACTCAACCGCAGGAGCCAAAAAGATCTTTCATTCCAAAATCACAAGTTTTCTATCAGGGTAACACGAGTCTCAAAACGATTTTACTTTATAAAATCCCACGTTTTCATCCTTAAAACCAAAATCATGCATATCAACAATGCAAATAATGTTTTCACAGTTAAAAAAAAGTAGTAATCAAAACGTTATTTTTCACTTGGATTACACACCAAAGAAAGAGAAACGATATAATCAGTAATAAAACTGTATTATCCACTCGGACCACACCGTTGAGGAGAAAAGATAAAATGATTCTTATGTACCCACTATGTCACAAAAGAACAGAGGTAACAACTATAGACTCTTACCTATTACCCAATCCCTAAACATCTTAAGATCAGTTAGATAATAACAAGTTCTATACGGAGCACCACAACGTAATTGCTGACTTTACGGACTAAAATCGAAGGACAAAATCACCTACCACCTTCTTTACGGGAACTATCCCGAAGGATAAAAGTACCTACTCTGTGCACGTTTTTGAACTTCCACCAAGGACAACTCGTGTCAAATACCTGTTATCTAGGTACATATAGAGAATTATTTTAAAAATCAACCCGTAACTCAACTACAAAAAAATTGTAAAACAGTTATACATTAATTGTATAAAAAGAGATTCAACATCCATCAACATAGAGATCTACAAGCATGTAAAAATATACTTCAAAACATTTTAAAAGTTGAGACTCAATCTCGATGGTTAGCTCCAAACCTCCAAAAATACGTTTTCAAGATTTTCACCAAACTTTCGTTTTCAAAACCACCATTTTGAAAACTATGAACATCCACAAGTCGTATCAAGTAATAAACCATTAAAAGTGAAAGACATGCTTTTATCCGAGTAAACAAGGTTTAAACAAAAAACATGATATATAAGCATTTCAACTAGTGAAAAAGCATATAACTGCACGTAGCGTAACTGACCAACCGTCACTGTCACGTCTCGACACCCGGGTCACGTGAAACACCCCCAAACAAACTCTCAAGGAACAAAAAATTTGATAAAAAGTTCCATTAAGGATGAAAAATAACATTTTTCAAAACATTCAGCTAAAAATTGGTTAAAACGGTTAAATTTTTTTGACATGCCCTCACTCTTTTAGTCGTAATTTTTTCTACAAAAAGAATTTTAATGTGAAAGAGGTGTCATTGGAATGAAGACTTCCAGGTCTTCAATTTGAACACAAAAACGACCCAATTTCAAGTCCGAATGAGTGAGATATAATCAAAATAAAAAGGCCCAAAAATGGCCCTGCGGCCACAGCACTCACTAGACGTTTGAACGCCTTTCCACCAGTGAGCAGCGCTCGCTTAGCGCCCGCTCGGCGCGAGCGCCCTTCAGCGTACACTAACGCTCTAGAACATCCCTGTTTCGAATTCCCAATCCCAAAACTCTCAAACACTCATAAAGATGCTTCAAATACATATAAACCTACCAACTCACATATTATTAACACCCACAGACATACATGAGCCCAAAACATCAAGAACCATCGAACGAAAAGCCTCAAACCCGATTCTCCCAACCAAAAACACACAAAAACGATTTTAAACTAAAACCCGATCTTTAAATCGATTTTTCATGTATTTTTAAACAATAAAGATGCATACGATTACATGTAATATCATTTTAAGACAATAGAACCTAGGATCCTAGCTCGGTGAGTTAAAAACTCGACGTCTCGATCTACGCACAAAATTGAACTTTGTCGAAATAAAATTTCGTCCGAATGAAAGCGTAGCCCACCGTGAGGATACTAAGGATCTGCTGTTGGATCGTCGAAAATTGAGCCCCTGAGAAATTAGAGAGAACGTAGAGAGAAAAAGAAGAAAACTTAATCGAGAAGTTTTGAAAATATCGTTTGAAAATATCTAACACGAGATATTTATAAGCCTCCAAATTTTTTTTTAATTTTTGAAATTTGTACCGTAATTTTTAAAAGTCTCGAGAATCAACTCCACATGCATGTCTAAACCCGAGCATGCATAAAAATGCATATAAACATGCTGTTGTAAAAATAATAAGCAGCACGTCGAAACGTCGCAAAAATTAAAACGGGTCAAGATCTCACATTTACTAACAAAAAAATTTAAAATAAAAGTTTTGTGGCAAAATAGAATTTAAGAATTTAAAAGAAAAAGTTCACAAAAGAAGAGTCATACTAAAAACGAAAAGGTTAGAAAATATTATTAATAAAAGAAAATTTAACTATTTATATTTTTAAAGAGACAAAAATAAAAAAAATAAAGAAAAAAATTAAAAGGGAAGAAAATTACAATGAAAGAATGAGAATTAGTTTAAAAGACTTTTATGATTTTTTGGGTTTAACGAAGTAAGGGGAAAAAAAATAAGATAAGTACTTTGAAAAAGAAATAAAACTATAGAAAAGGAAAAAAAAAAGAAAAATAAAAAATGGAGCATTAGAAAGAAAAATAAAACTACATTATAAGAAATAGAAAATAAAACTATGTTACATGAAAAGAAAAAAAAAATGTTAGAAAAGAAAATTATACTACTATTAAAGAAAAGAAAAAGGAAATAGAAAGTAAAGACCAGCGAAAAAACATTAAGTTAATATTAAAAGAAAAAAAAACAAATGCAAGAAAATTAAACTAATGTTAATAAAAGAAATTAAGCTACATTAAAAAAAAAAAGAAAAGGAAGGCGATAGAATATAAAATTAAACTAATACTAGAAAAATAAAAAAGAATCAAAATATAACTATTTAATTGTCAAATATGAATATAGTATTAGTAACTATATCTATATGTATGTAAGTGCATTATTATAACAATTAACAATATCGATTAGTTGTAATTGTTAAAACATATTAGCACTATTTAATGAATTAATAAAAAATAATAACGTACTTAGTGTGAAAGTGTAACTAAAAAATTAATTAAATTACATGAGGCAGTGTAAATAACAAGCAAGTTTAACTACATAAATGAATGAAATACATGAATTGAACTTTAAATTTAACCCGATCACTCCAAAAGAGGAGAAATGGAGTTAGAAGGATCGGGGATCTAAGCGGGGTACCTAAATTGCAAAGGAATCCTCGAGTTGGGAGAATGTGCTTCAATGGTCCAATCTTCGGGTGGTGGTCCAAGCAAAGCTTTCAATGTAGGTGTCGGAAGTTCGGATCTCGGTATTTCGATAGGATTTCGGCGTCGAGACTTGAAATTGCTGGGCAACTCGGCAGAGCTTCTCTCACTAAATCTCTCACTAATTTTATGTCCTTAAAAACGTAGCAGGGGTACGGTATTTATAGAATTCTTCAACCAATGAGGTGTTGCCACGTTTTGGGACACGTCAGGCTATTTGGAGTTAGCGGTCGCCAGGTTAAAAGTGGCGGTCGCCATGTCTAAAAAAAGTTCCACAAGATTCTATTGGCGGTTGCCACAATGTAAGTTGGCGATCACCAGGTTAGAAGTTGTGGTCGCCAACTTTGGCCAGGGTTTCCAAGAGGGTCTATTGACGGTCGCCACAATGAACACGACGGTCGTCACTTTTGGAAATGACTTGCATAACAAGTTATCGATGGTTCAACAAAATTTTATTAGTTTGAAGGTTTTTGGATGATTGAGTTCAAATACCGAGTTTGGATCACTTTCCCGATTATCGAACTGAAGTACTATTCTACCTGTTTTCATCATCGGATTCACCTAAAATTGGGCGGGGTCAAATTGGGGTGTCTACAGTAGGCAATCAGCCGAATCACAATATTCTTGTGTTCATTGTGGTTGTTCTTGTTTATTTTATTTCCTTTGTGTCGATTGAAGTTTGCTTGGTAATCTGTTGCCCAACCAGTCATTGATTTGGTGATTTGTGCTCCTAAAATCCCAATAAGTGCTATTAGAACTTCTGACTAAAGGCTTGATCGCAGGATTGTAGTAGAGATGATGAACATCAGGTATGAAGTTGAGAAGTTCACCGGTAAGAATAACTTATCCCTGTGGCAAAGGCGTATGAAATGTATGTTGGTCTAACAAGGCGTGGTGTTACTCGGTAAGGCAAAGAAGCTAAAGACGATGACCAACAACGATTGGGAGGAACTTGATGCCATGGCTGCGAGTTTGATTCGATTGAATCTGGGAGATGAAGTTATTCACAATGTGGTTGACGTGGAGACAACACACAACATTTGGCAGAAGCTGAAAGATCTCTACATGAAGAAAAACCTGGGTAATAAGTTGTACGTGAAGAAGCAACTATATGGACTGTAGATGAGGAAAGGTACAAAACTTTTGGAACATCTAAACGTGTATAATATGCTCATCACCCAGTTATCCGGATTTGGAGTAAAGGTTAATGATGGGGATAAGGCGATACTCCTGTTGGCATCGCTTTCGACCTCTTATAATCATCTGGTGACAATGCTGATGTACGTGAAGGATACTCTAGAACTTGAAGAGGTCACTTATGCTCTTTTGTTACATGAGAAGATGAAGAGTAGTTGTGAATCTGATGCAGATGGCGTGCTTATAGTTAAGTCTAAATCAAGCTGAGGAATGAGTAGATCCAGTGAACAGAGTTTCAACAGAGGAAGATCTTAGTCCAAGTCACATGCAAAGAAGAATGTGAAGTGTTTTTATTGCCACAAAATTGATCATTACAAGAGTTAGTGCTAAGAACAAAAGAAGCCTCTGGATGAGAAGAAAAAAGGAAAAGCGTGTTCAAAGTTTGTTAATTTTGCCGAGGAGTCGTTAGACAATAAGGTAAACGGTGATTATTTTCAATTTCTTCATATGTTAATTTTCTGTCAAAGTCATGGTTACTGGATTTAGAATGTTTGTGCCATATGTATTCAACAAAAGAACGGTTTGACATGTATAAACCTTGTAATGGGGGTACAATTCTAATGGGGAATGACATAACGTGCCAAGCCATTAGAACAAGTATAGTGAAGATCAGAATATTTAATGGACTTGTAAGGGTTTTGGAAAATGTCAGACATGTTATAGGGTTAAAAAAAATTTGATTTCTTTAGGAACATTGAATTTTTTTGGTTATGGATACATATCAAAAGATGGAGCGATGATGATTAGCAGAGGGGTTACTGTTATCACCAAAGGGCAGAAAATAGGAAATCTCTACAGATTGGTAAGAAACACCGTGGTTGGTAGAGTTACCACTATTACACAGGCAGAGTCTAACAAGAACGGTATTAGACTCAGACATTTGCGGCTTGGTTAGATTGACAAGCAGATTATGTCAGGACTTCAGAAAAAAAAAAAGCAGTAGATGAGGTGAAGTTCGATCAGAAAAGTTCACCTAGAAAATCAGGTGATAGTTGTTCAAATCAGCAACAACAAGAATAATGTTGTGGGGATTGCAAGATGGTTAAATTCTGGTGTGACTTGAATTTGGCTCAAGTTCATTTAGTTTAATGATCAGAGAGGGTGGAGTAGCTATACCCGTGAAAGAAGTATAGAACGAGGTGGTTGACAGATTTTCAAGATAGTTCAAAAATTTGTGCCAAGATGGAGATTGTTGAGTTTGGTGTCTCGAATTTACGACATTCTAGTTCGATAGGGCGTTCAGACAATGTTAGAATGCTGAAAAGGGGAGAAAAAAATCACAGGATCTTTGCAGACTGTAGAGAAACCGAAAAGCTTTTTGACCTATCGAGTGGTTTGTACGGGGCAACAACTTAGTGTTGGTTGCTAGGGTTGCGGCTTAACCTAATTTTTGGGTTATATATAAAAGGTTATATGTTTTAGAAACCCTAAGACTTTTTATACACCAGAGAGACTCAGTTTAGAGGATAGAAAGAGTGTAGAGAGATAGAGAGAGGCATAGTTTGAGGCCATATATATTGTGAGTGAAAGAGTGAATCTTATAATTCATATTTGCGTACAGTGAATTGATTATTCTTCTTACTCGTAGACATAGATAGTCAGTCGAATCACGTATATTCTCATATTCGTTGTAGTTGTTCTTGTTTCTTCTATTTGCTTTGTGTAGATTAAAATCTGCGTGAAAATTTTTTGCCCAACCAGCTATTGATCTGGGGATTCGTACCATAAAATCCTAATATTTTTATACTTGTCTATTCATTACTTGTACATAATTTACTGATTAACGGACAATAATTAGCATTTTTATATTAAATTGACAAAATAGAAAGTAATCATAGCGTAATTAGTATTTAAATCAATTAGTTGGTGTAGGTTCTTTACGAATATGAAAAATTATTAAGTATTTTCAGAGTACCATATGACAATACTTACGTAGTACAATCGATAAATAAAAATGCGCGATACACACTAAGTTTTAATGAGTTTTTTTTGTCTACTATCTTAACTACTTACCAAATAAACGCGGGCCCATATTGTTTTATACAAAGTAGTTTTTACTATATAATTAGATAAAAACATCACATAAATAATGTCAAATGGTACTTTAGAACTAACACCCATCTTGGCTCTTTGCACTTATTCTCTAAATATTCTTTCATAAAAGTTAAAAATTTGAAAGTAACTATTTATTTAGTCACTAGCGGCTTAAAACTTACAAGTAACCAAAAGATACTTTTTTTTTAAATTTAACTTAATCTCAAAAAATAAGACGTCTAAATTTAAAGTCGAAATCCAAACAAGATATATTATTTTATGAGTAGATTGCATTAATGACCACTAGGGTTTGCTAAGGGTGTAAATTTGGCTTGCCTCGTACAAGTCCATTAGACTTATGTCAAAGTTTGGGTTGAATTTTTTTTGAGAAGGGGATCAAGCCTAGTCTGGGGAGTTTGCGAGCTCGGGATTCGAGTCTAGGCCACGGGCTAGGGTTTTGGATTTTGATTTTTTGGATTTTTTTAATAAAAGAAATATTTCACAAAATTTGAGACAATTTTATTCTATTTTTAAAAATAATTTATTTTTCATATATTTGTTCTTATTTTTTTTCACTTTTTATATATAATAAAAAATAAATATATACTATGTTCGTCTTATGTTTCTCTTAATTTATAAAAAAACTAATTCCATATTTAATTTAATAATAATAATTATTATTTTTTACTATTATTTAATTTTTTTATATTTATCTTTTCTTGTATATAATAAAATATAAAAAATATAATAAAATTGAATACTTTAAGTAATTAAGTACAAGACATAAATATTATTATTTAATGAAAAATATTATTATTAAGTGAATAATAATAATTTTTACTTTTTTTTTGCCATCAGACTGTTGGTCACTTGATCTATGACTTCAAATTTTAAAAAATAGCCGTTTATGGTTGTTGCATGGTGGGCCGAGCTAACTTTTGGAGTTTTAAATTATTTTTTATTTTGTTTTCGAGGCAACAAAATGGGTTTCAGGCCTGGCTCTGGATTCCAAAACCCAAGCACAGCCTAGAGGTATGTGGGCTTGGGTAGGCTCCATCCCTAGTTTGGCTCGAGCTGAGTTATTATAATGTTGGGCTTGGGTTAGGTCTAGGCAGTCCACAAGTTTTTCGCCCAACTTACACCCCCGGGTTTGTTTACAGTGCAATTACCAACTCCATCCATGTAAAAAGTGCAATGAAAGTAGCAAAATGTAAAGCACGATCATTATATTTTCTTTATAAGAACTCATTTTTCGTGGACCAAAAAACATACTAAAACACTAAACCACCAAGCGTGCCAAAGGATTGATGTGGCCTTGCTCGAATAACACGTTAGTGCACTGTTTACCACGTATGTACGCACGGAAAAATTGTCATGGGCACAAGAGTGGTCCTTGATGTAGTGTAGGGGTACGAGGCAAGTTTGGTGAAACACCTTGCTTGCCTCAACTGATCAAAATTGTCGACAATAAGAGGAGTGGGATACTTGTTATGTCCTTTTTCATAGGCCAATTTCGTGACATCATATGATTGAGGCATGAAAAGCCCGGAGAAGGTCCATGACGGTGCCCAAAGATTTAGTGGGGTGTGGGGTTCAAAAGTTTGGGGTTTGAGAGCCAAGGGTTGTGGGTTTAAGGGTTTAGGGGTTAAGGGTTGGAGGTTTAAGAGCCGACAAGTTGCGATTCAAGGGGACAAGGGTTGGGGGTTGAGAATTTAGGATTCAAGGACCGGGGACCATGGGTTGGGAATTTAGGGGCAAAGGGCCGAGTTTTAGAGTTTTGATAATCGAGTTTAAGAGCTGAGGACTGGGAATTAGGGGTTCGGGAGTCAAGGATCAGTGTTCATGGGTTGGGAGTTGGGGTCGGGGCATGGGTGTCGAGGGTTTGGG
>JAOTRH010000006.1:5410701-5437113 GCA_034768845.1 Heliamphora exappendiculata | reverse complement strand
GGGAGTTGTTTTACTGTTGGAATTCAAAAATGAAATTGAGTAGAGTTCTTGAGGTCATTTGGTTTGTTAGAATTGCAGCTTCTCAGTAGAGCTGGCGAAATGTTTGCGCTACTAAAAGCTAAAACTGTATGTTTTTCCTTTTCTTTTCCCTTGAGAATAGCATGATGTGCTCAAGTTATTGCATTTCGGGATGAAAGGAGAATAAGGATATTAAGAAAAAGGATTTTTCAAGTTATAATGATGAGCCCGAGTTATAAGCGTACTTATCTTTTTTTGTTAAAAAACTGAGGGGGGTCAAATTTTGACCAGGCCCACATGGAGCACACGTAGAATGCCGTACAGAGCAACAGTCCTTAGACCACGAATGCATACCTTGGCATACGCGTACGAGCTCGGGGAGTGAGCCGATCGTATGCGGACAGTGTGTTAGAGCTCTGGAGACCTCGGGACCTATGATCTGTGCCATGGCCTTGGATTCGAGATCAGTCGTCCATGCCATGGCCTTGGATCCGAGATCAGAAAGAGTTTAGTCCTGACCCTAAAGAAGGGGTGCTCGGCACTGTGAGGAAGAATGCTAGGCATTCATGTCCGAGAAAGACGAGCTGTTTGAATCCTAGAATCGAGCTTAATGGTTAATATTTGGAATCAATGTCCTATGATATGCGTATGAGGGGAAATTCGTGATAAGAGGGGAAATTCGTGATAAGAGATCAATAGGCACTGAACCAACTCTGGGATTAGGGTGTTAGAAAGAATTAACTTAGCCAAAATTATACTAAGCTTGAAGACTCGTAGACAGCTTGATATGACAAAAGAAATTTGCAAAAAAGTATAATAATGGCATTGATAAGTCACTATCAAACTGACAATTATGCATTGGTCAGAACGAGAAATACAATTCGACCTGCTCGGGTCTGATTGGACTCCAAAAGCGGGTCAAGTATATTTCTTTCTATAAATAGCCATTACTCTCAAAGGCACAAGTATGCTCTCTTTTACTAGAGAAAATTTTATTAAAATATTCTCTCAAGTTTTTCTTTTTTTTTTTTTAAATTCTTATCTAACTTGATCGTCAGAAAATTCACTAGTATAAAGCCAATCTGCGGGTATTTCACCTATTTTTTGTGTAGGTACGCATGTGGCAATTATTTTTAACTGTCTAGCCAGTTTGGACGGGATCAATAGATTTCAACCCTTATTTTCTACAAAAATTATATATTTTAAAAGTTAAAACTTCTCATGCATTCCAAACAAGCCTGATTTCTAAAATGAAGCCTATGTATTAACCTTTATTTATACTTCTGAAGACAAAAACCCTTTATTTACACTTCAATAACCGTATCAATATGAAATTTTAGCGCCCATCACTACTGAACGATCATGTCACGATTTGGTTGTTTTTGTGAAGTAATCAATAGGAATGGCAATGATTTATTTCTCATCCTAGATTTTTTTGTGGTTAATAAAAAATTTATTAATTAATTAAATTATTATATATTTTAGACTTTTCTTATTAACAACAGTTAAAAAATTTAAAAATTTTAATTAAAATATAAAAAAAATTAAAAAGATAAAAATAAGTAAAAATAAATCAATAAGTCAAATTGAATATTATTTATTTTTGTCTTTACTGAATTTTTTTAATTTTTTGATTAAGATTTTTTACTTTTTAACTTCATCTCATTGGAACGAATTAAAAAATTAAAAAATTTTAATTAAAACTTAAAAAAAAATTTAAAAAAATAAAAATAAGCAAAATGTTACTTATTTGTACATGCAGGGCGGTACAGTCTTCACTCCTGTTTTTATTTGGGCGTGTTTTGCCTTCCCTCCTGTTTTTATTTGGGCGGAGAGAGAAAATTAAAAAAAGATGTAGTCGTGGGAATTTATTGGAAATAATTTATTAATGTTGAAAAGATCATATTAATGGGAGGTCAATAGAGTATAATAACTAAAAAATAATATTTGATGAATAATTTAAATTTTAAAATAAAAAATAAAGATAAAAAATAAATATAATATTTTTTTGGTTTACTCTTCTTATATTTTTTTAAAATAAATTTTATGTATGTATTTATATATATAAATATATTTATTTTATGTAAACGTGGCCGTGTGGAGAAAATTGAGATGAAAAAAATAAATACTATTTTTGCCCCATATATTATCAGGAACTAAAAAATTTGTAAAAAAAATAGAACGAGAATATACGATGCAGGAGAAATTGTCATTCATAAGTAAATAACTTAATTTCTTAATTTTTGATAAAAAAAAAAAAAGGGCTTGGTTTCACTTAAAAGCTTTTTTTTAAAGGTAACTTTTAAGTTATACTATTTGAATTTTTTTTAAAATTAATTAATTTTTTTTCAAAAAAAAAAAAAAAAATCTATACACATTTTAAATATCTTAACTATTTTTCATATAAAATACTAATGCTCTCAGTTTGAAAAGCCATCTCTTCTAACAAAAATTATACTAATATTTCAAATACTATAACTTAAAAGTAAAATATAATAACATATTAGACATTTTAATAAAAAGTAAAAAGTTAACTTTTGAAGAAATCAAATTACTATAAATCTTAGTGTCTGGTTCAATTTTTTCTTTCCCTAATCTCTTTAATTTTCTGCTGTCATATATATTATTATATTTGTTTGAAAAATTAAAAAATTTTGAAAAATATTTTTAAAATTGTTATTATTTTTGTAAACATAATTCAACTCCTCTTGGGTTGGTTGAACTATCCGTTGATTTTGTTACATTTTTAGCTAAAAAGTTAAAAACTTTGAGCTGTCAATCAAACTCTAAATGAAAGTTTAGTATTGCTGAAACTAATAATTTATAAATTGTAACTTATTGTAGAATTGTTAATATTTGGTAAATATATTAATTTGTGACTAAAATAAAAAAAAATCATAATTTGTAATAGAAGTTGTATATATTTGGAAATGACTGCAATTTATTGCTAAATTCTGCAACAAAAAGGCTCAATTTTTAACAATTAAACTTTTTAAATTTTCATTATCAAATTTCTTAAGGCTATGTTTGGTAAATGAAGTTTTAAGTTAGTTTTTGTTTTGTTAAATGAAAAAATGGCTAACAAATCGTTTGTCTTGTCCAAAAAATTTTAAAAGTGAAAAATGTTAATATTTTTTAGGCACTTCAATACCAATCATATCCCAACAAAAATAATAAAAATATATATATTTTACATATTAGAAATCATTTCTGCTACAAAAAGGCAATATTGTAATTTTAATACAAAAAAAGTAAAAAAAAAACTTAAAAGTTAAATTGCCAAACAACTTTTTTTTTATACCTAACATAGAAAAAACAATTAAAAAGATAACCAAAAATCTTAGACTACCAATCGCGGATTAACTAACATGGAATTATCTGGGAATCACAAAATTTCAAAAAAATAAATTATTCTGTTTATTTGTCATGACAATTAACTTGCATTTTACACTGCAAAAAATTTAAAATTCGTTAACCTATAGTGATCTGAAAACATTATTATCAAAAGTTTTTCAAAAAATATTTTCCTTTTAATGGTCAGGGTCCCGAGACTCGAGGCCCGAGGGTCGGGGGCCCGTGGCCCGAAACTCGTGGCTCGAGATCAAGGGTTCAAGGGCTCAAGTACCGAGGGTGGGGTGTCAGGGTTTAAGGTTCGAGTATCTAAAGGGCTCATGGCATGAGATTCGAGGATTAGAGTCGAGGGCCCAAGGTCCTAGGTCCAAGTGTCGGGGATCTAGGATTTAGGGCCCGAGGTTTGAGAGTCGAGGATCGGTGGCTTGAGACACGGAGTCGGGAGCCTGAGGATTGGGGGTCGAGGTTTATGGTTCAGTGGTCTGGGGTTAATAGCCCGAGGCTGCGGGCACGAGTAGTAGGTGTCGAGGGCCCGGGGTTCGGGTGTCAGGGACTTAGGGTCAAAGACTTAGGGGTCGGGGGTTAGAGAGTTAGGGTTTAGGGGATTAGGGCCCAGCATCTGTGGGTTGGGGGTCGGGGATTAGGGTCCATGGCTCGAGGGTTCAGGGGCCTATTGGAGGCAAACTGTAAAGATCATTGATTTATAAATATTTTTTTTAACAAAAAAACTAAATGGGTAATCGCCGAAACAGGCTCTAGACAAAAATTTTTTGATATCGAATGATCAAAAATAAAACTCATGCCACAACAGTTAATTTAGATGAATACCTATTGGTCGATTCTTCAACTACGAACTTTGATTTCCCGAGTTAAAACTCCGGTCAAATCTTTTATTGTATTTTCGATGTGATTCTTGATCGTAGTGTGGGTTACGATCATTCGAGAACTAAAACCGACAAAACCTAGATAACCTTAGTCATGAAAGATAATTTATGAATTTTGTTCAACTTACCCGCATATTTATAGGGCTACATGAGAGACCTATAGAGTAATTATGATATAGACTTCTAGTATAACCTAGATATCCATCTAGCGATTTTCGCAAATATGCAAACCTCTCAGCGATTTTTGTAATTATAAAAATCTTGCAGGAATTTTTATAATTTTCATAAAACACTAAATTACAATTCACATCACTTAAAAACTGTAACTGCACTCTTAGCTATAATCTCAAGACCAATTTGCATTGAGTTTCTGTTATTAAATGCTTAACTCGTCTTCCTACGTTAAGATTTTTGATATCGATAATTAAATTTAATTATCAATAATTTAATTTAATTAGCATCTTTAAAATTCGTTAAACCCTTCCACTTAACTTATCTAAATAATTCAATTTACCTACATAGTTTGACCCAGTCAAAACTTATAAATTTTTTTATGGGGGTATCATCAATCCTGAGCAATCGGAATGTGGATTCTGTCAAAAATTAATATTTATCATATAATTAATACCACTATCCAACTCACCAGGACTATAGACCCATATAAGATTGCACCCTCAAATGAATCAAAATAACGAATATTAAATATACATAAATAATAATTATTTCGGCATTAAGAGCATAATACTCATAATAACCTTGTGGTGTAAATTAATTTATATAGTCAATATAAAATTAATTACCGAAATACGGTCATGTTCAATCCACACAAAGTGTATTAGTACACCAAGTCGGAACAATAGACGACGCTACTATTTGTTTCTCATAACCAAGACATACCTACTAAAATTATGTGCTACAGTCGTATCGATGATTTGTTCATTTTTATCGAAACTGTGAAAAAAAAATTATATTCTGCAAGAATCTATAATCTGATCTTCTGTGTACAAATTGTACTTTACAAACCAGATTAAATACTGTACAAAATAAAGGACAATTATGCATAACATTAAACAAATGATATTGCATACATTGCTTATTAAGATTCTTATAAAATAAAAAAATAATTTTATTAAAATAAAATTAAATATTAAAATTAAAATAAATTCATGATTTTTTTGTATACAACCTTGACAAGGCATGGGGTCGAGGGCTCATGGTATGGGGTTTGAAAATCGAAGGTCAAGAGTCATGAGTCAGGGGGTCAAAAGTCGGTGTATTAGGGATATATACTAAAAATCATACTTTTGTGTAATGAATTTTTTTGTATTTATTTTATTTAATAATAAAATTTATCATTATATTTTAATAAAAATATGGTGTGTAAAGTTCAGTTTACACACAAAAAATTAAATTATCGGTTCTTGTAAAATATAAGTTTTTTGTTTACAATCTTAGATGGAACTGGATATACCATTGATATGACTGTAGTACAGTACTTTAATAAATTTATTTTGATTATGGAGAATGATATAGTTCAATCACTCTATTAGTACACTTTGTATGTATTGAAAAGGACCGTGTTGAGATAATTATTTTTATATTAATTGTATTCAACAATTAATATCTTATCATTATTATGAGTATTTATGCTTTTATTCCAAAAATAATTAATAGGCATATATATTTAGTGTTTGATATTTTGATTTCATAAAAGAGTGAAATCTTTTATAGGTCAATAAACTCGGTGAATTGGATAACATCATTATGTATGTAGTGAATATTAATTATTAATAGAATTCATGTCCTAATAAAAGGATTGATGATACTTAAAAAAACTTATAAATTTTGATTATGTCAAATCTTGTAGGTGAATTTTATATTTGACATATCAAATAAATTAAGAGAAAAGTCTTAAGAAAATATAAGTGGTCGATTAAATAAAATTGTATGTAATTTATTTAATTAACGGGTATTTATAATCATAACGTGTGGAGATAAATCAGTATTTAATAACATGGAATTTAAAATTATTTTTGGGGATAAGACCGAAAGTGCAATTATAATTATTTAGTAGTAAGAATTGTAATTTTTGAAATTATAAATTTAATTCGGATTAAATTAGGTTTTCATAATTGTATAAGGAGTCCAAATCTTATTTACTTATCATGTTCCTGCTGTAATCTATTTATATGCAGCTAAAGTTCTTGGTAGCTTGGATTTTTTGTACTATTACGAGAAACAAAAAGAAGGCACAACCAAGTTAAGATTTATGTCACAAATTTGAAACTCACACTGGGATCATGAGATCAAATTACGTGTACATGCATCAAATAGTTTTCTGTTTGAGTTCTGAAACGAGATCAAATCAGAGAGATCTCGAATGTATAATGTTTATTCCGCCGATCTAGGATTTTTATTGAGTTCTCATTTATTTTTGTATAATCTATATGCACTGTTATTAGTTATTGAGATCTCGTTTCTCAATATGGTGACTGAGGACCAGGGTTCGAGGGTCGAGGGTCGACGGTCACCACCACCACCGATGCCATTGTTTCTATCGCATCATTGTCACCAATTCTAACACTATTACATTTACGAGCATCATCATTTTTAAAATTGCAACTAAATACATAAAAAATATCTTCTAAAAAAATTATTTTCATGAAAAGATTTTCACTAAAAATACTTTCCGAATTTTCCATCAAATTTCCAAATTTTCCATCAAAACAAATGGAGCTGTAATGCGGAAATAACTCATAACTTTGTGACGCGTGTTTGAAAAATCATATTGTAGGTGTTCGTCAAAACTTCTCATGACAGTTTTTAGCTTTTTGTTATTAATTTTAATAATAAGATATAATATTTTCTAAATAATAATAATTTTTATTATAAATTATAACTATTTTTCTTATATTTTAACTGCAAACTAACATATTTATCAAACACTCGTAACTTTTGTTATAAGATGCAATTTATAAATTATTAATTTAAATAATACCAAACAGCACGGTATAATTGATAATTCTGTAGCAATTAGTTGATATTAAAATAATGGTATATAAAAAAAGTTAGGTGTTGAAGTTTGGCAATTGTTAATCTGGTGGGCCAACTCCTATAACTTATGTCTTGTTACAGTGACAAAATTGCTATGTTTTTATTTAGAATAATATTTTATGTTATATGTTATTTGTTAATGATATTTATCTCAATGGATGAGATCATGAGTTGAGTTAATGCTATGTTATAAATGTAAAACAGAATTTAGAGTCCAAAAGAATTTTGAGTAAGCAGAAAAAAAAATATGTATATAAAATATAATTTTAGTAGTAATAGGATTATTAATAGCGAATACGTAAAAATTCAAAACTAAGATATAACTAATAGTAAATATTTTCGTTATTTAGTTTTGATTATTAACAAAGATGGAGAAATTGCGATGTAACTCATAGGACTAAAGTTATTTAGCTCGAGTAGATTGGTGCTTCCGACACTCTATGTGATCGACGGATAGCTACAAGAGTAAAAGAAAACTTTCATAAAACAACTATTAGATTAACAATTTTATATGAGAAAGAATATTGGATTGCTAAGACGATTATTGCTAAGATATCATAAATAAGACGAGTATTGCTAAAATAAGAATGTTACTGTAGATGTGTGGTTGGATTAAAAAATATATATAAGATTATAAATAAAATAAATTGTGAAATGTTAGGAGTCGCACCAATTAAGAATAAGTTGAAAAAAAATAGATTAAATAGCTTGGATACATATAGTGTAGACCAGTTAATGCGGTAGTAAATAAAAATAACAAAACCATGAATAATAAAAATATTATAAAAAAAGATATATTTAAATTAACATGAGACACTGCATCAAGAAAATATATGAATTTATTAAAATTGAAACTAAATGGAGATATGATCCTTAAGAAAGCAAAATGATACAAAATGATTTATTTAACCTACCCCAGTTGATTGGGACAAAAACTTAGTTTGGTTTGATTTAATACAATTGAAGTCAATTTTTTTTGTTTTCATGATTTTAAATTCACAAAGCAAAAACTTGTTTGGTATTTATTGACTTTAAACCATTTTGACTTTCAGCTAATTTTTAATTCGGTTTATTTTTTAATTTTTTCCTTAAAAAGTTACTAAATTAAAAGCCACAAACCAAGCACTTTGTGGGTTCTTTCTAATTAAGATTGATAGTTTAGTTTAAGCATATGTATAAGGACTTTATTCAAGTAGATGAACTCTATGTGGATTTTCACAACTAACCCTTTCACAAGTCGTATAAAGTATAGCTAGCCAAGTGGTTAGGTATCAAATATTTTAAAAAAATATAAAAAATAATTTTACATAAATACTACATACCAATAAAAATTACCCATAAAGCATTTATAATTCAAAATAAATAATTCATATTTATTTAAGGTTTGTCCCATATCATAAATAATTTAATTTGATTTATTCATATTGATTTATGAGTAGCTTAATTTATGAATAACTTTATTGAGTGCTTAATATCTTTGTTCATTTTAATGCCAAACCAATTACAATTCACTTTGATACTATGGGTGTGTTTGTTATTACTTAAATCATAGGTTTTAGAATATAGTTCAATAAAAAAAATTTAAAATCAAAACAAGTATGCTTATAATTTTTTGCTTATAACTTTTAATTTTAACCCAACAAATACAGATTATATTATTTTAAATTATGAAATTTTAATTTTAATGCATATTTCAAACTTTAGGGCATAATTTCACTTACAATCTATAAATTCATAATTTTAGTTATAATATGCACTCCCAATATCAATTAATTGCAAGGTTTTCAAATGAAATCATGTAACCCTATTATTGATGGTGTTTATTTTAAGGATTAATTGGAGAATAGTCTTATTTTGAGACCCTATCAGAGGATTAGTTCTACTAAATTTATTTTATTAATTTTAGTCTTATTCTATACAAAGATAATATATTTTAACTAATTTACCTATAATTTAAGATTTATATGTAAAAATATTTTATTTCCTTTTTGTTCCCTACATATTAACGTCAAATTTGAATAATTTGTTTGACTAGCATAATTATAATTGTATTAATGTAGTAATAGAATATTATTTCTATTTTTGGTGGCATTTACTGCATGAGAACAATTCATTAAGAGATTTTATAACATTTTCCAAATCGCCCGAATATATTGTTTGTCACTCGTCATGAAATTATTGATAAAATTATTCTTTTATCCTATATAAAATATTATTAGTTTAAATATTATTAATCTCTCTCTCTCTCTCTTATAGTGTTAATTCGGTTAATGACAAATTAATCATTCCATAATACAGTGTTAAAATTATTATTATTTATTAAATAGTATAAATAATCGAATGACAATGCCGGAATAACAATGCTGAGAATAATGAAGAAACGTGTTTAAATGAGCTTATTTTAGTAATTATTACTTTTTACTTCCGAACGTGTTTAAATGAGCTTATTTTAGTAATAATGTTGTCCTCTAAATAAGAATAAATTGAGAATATAACAATTGTATGTATGAGGTTGCAATTACTAAAACTTTTAAGTCAAGACTAATTTTTAGGACTTCTGTCAAAATGTTTCTTTTTCTTAACAAAACATTATCATGGCGTTATGATATTATTCAAATGAAATCCTATTATTGAAAAAAGTAATTACAAAAAAATTTAAATGATTATTGAGATTAGACATATAAAACTAGAGCAGTAAATGAACAAAAAGGGAATGAGTGGCTGGAATGAAGCCAAGTGTTTTGAAATTCAAATAAGAACAAATTTTTAAAAAATGTCAAAGGACGTTCATTCATTTACCCCATCCGTCGTCGTCATCATACAGCAAGACCTTGTTTGTTTTAAACAATTAGAAAAAAGAGATTTGGAGAAAAAAAAATAAAATAAGGAGAGCCCACCAAACTTTTTTTTCGACTTTAGGTATTATGGGTCTCACGTTTATTTTGCGAAACTTAAACTAATAGTTCGATGAATAAATTTATCCGTGATCATCATTATACTTTAAGATCTTGTTTATTTTGAACAATCAAATGAAGAAATTTGGGACTAAAAACAAGGGTGGCCCACTAAATATTTTGCAATTTTGGGTATTGTGAGTTTTATTTTTTGTGTTGTGATACTTGAACTAATAATTAATCGAATACAAATTTATTAATTCTTTATTTGCTGTATTAATAATTAAAAACCTTTCTTAGTATTATTAGTAGTGTGCTCTGAACAATTGTTTGTCCTTATTTAATGGTTATAAATAATTTTTTAATTTTTATTTAATTTTTTATCTCAATGTAATCAAATATAAACTAAATCTCTAACCATGTATAATTTTATTCATAAGCCTTTGCCATATAAAAATATATGTGGTACTCAATGTTACTGATCATTCATATATTATATCTAATCATATCCAAAATAACAACCAAGTCCTGAAGCAGATATACAAATTGTTAAAAAAAATAATTTAAAATAATTTTTAAAGTAAATAAAAAATTAGTTGAATATGGTAATTTAATAGTTACTATTGTGGTAGTGTTTTTTTTGGTAGTACATATTCGATATGAATAGGCGTGTCTATTTGTTCTATGACTATTTTGAATGGTAATAAGTATGTTTATATTTCAATTTTTTTGAAATTTTTGATATAAAATCTACATAGAATTTATTGTATACATAGTGTCAAACTGCGTGTAAAAAACATACAAAATATATTTTGATTTGTCAGATTTACTAATTACCGCGCTTGTTTTGTGAGATTCAGATTATTATATTTTGAGATATAAATATCCGTAATACTATAAGTACCGTAGCAAGGCATATCTATTACAAAAATATAGCGACTAGTGTGGTATATTTGCCTTGATTTATTTTTACTATTAAGTCCATATATCCTGTAAAATCTAAATTTTGAAATTTTTGTCATTTGAGAATTCTTTTTCAGTTTTTGATTATTTTTTCTTTAATTTTCTTAAACCGTCTCCGTCAGATAAATCAAGAAAATAAAATCTTGTGAACAAAAGATGTAAAAAGTTAACCAATAAGGAAAATAAGTAAGATAAAATTTGGTTTGTACCAAATTATGACATAATATTGTATTTTTTGTTTTTTTTAATATTTTGATTAATTTTTTTTAAATTTTTGAGCTCATAATTCGAAAAATATAATAATTTAAATAAATAAAAAAATATTAAAATTAAAAACAAATAAAAAAGCAATTATTCCAAACTAACTTGTATATAATTTTTTTTTTTGGTTAGCTTTGGTGAATTCCGGACCTCTTTTTTGTACTTTCGTCCCCCATTTCCTTTCCACCAGCATAGGCGTCGTTTTGCAGCTGCGATTTTTAGGAAAAAGGGGCTTCCCTCCATCGATCTTTGCGGCTTAACAAGCTTTTGATCTCTCCCTCTCTGGAAATTAGGGTTTTTGTTGTCTTCTTTGCCTCCAAGAACTTCAAACACACCTCAGCTGCTGAGGCATATCTCGAATCTTGAGCTATCTTCTTTTTCTCTCTTCAATCAACTTAGGGTTTACAGATCTAAACTCAAGCTCGCCTCGGCTCTTCCACCCCTCTCGCTCCCTCTCTATATATATTCGGACGCCCATATATACACGATCAATATGTTTTGGAAACTCCCAGTTCTCTCTGCTTCTTCTCCGGTAAGTTATTTCGCTGCTTAAGATTCTAATGCACTGGTTCTTTGAACGTGTTGTTTTGGTTTGTGCAATTCAAATGGATTGGCAACATAATTGTAGTTTTTTATTGAGCCAAGTCATTATCTTACTCAGAAATGGCAATTGTGTACTTTTTTGATCGTTTGTACAATTGTTGTCTTTGTACAACTTTTATCTTTGTACAGTTGTTCTTCTTTCATTACGCCATCATATTCTGGTTTTTGTTGCCCAGGGATCGAGGTGAATTGTTATAATCTGGTTGGTGTCGCAAATATGATGCATTAGGAACCATGGGTTATTATTTGTGACAACTGGTAGATAAAGTTATTCTACATCCTCCTTCACGAATTCACTGCATGAAATTGTGTGTTTGGCATACACGTTTATGTGTGAATGCCAAAGAAATGAGGGTTTATGCTTTTCTTATTATATGTCATCTTGGTGACATTTGGTGAGAATTCCCTTAGGGGAGCTTTAATTTGTTTTGTTGAGGAAGTTTTGAGTAATGTAGTTCAAGTTTTAACTACATGTATAGTCATTTATCATCGGATTGGTTGCTCAGTAAACAGAAGGAAAGAAAAGGACATATAATTTTTGAACTTTGCTACCTGAACTTCTTTCACCATAGTATTTACTTTTTCTTTGTTTTTTTGAAAAGAGTGCTGATAACTATTCCAATTCGATTCAGATTTAATACTACTCTATAAAGGGGTTAGCTCACTTGTTGTCTAATCTTTTTGAAATTCTGTTAAGCTTTTATTTTCTTAAAAGCACATTGCTTACATAATTTTAACTCCCTATTGTTTTGATAAATAGGGATAAAATGAAAATTTCCATAGCATGGCACCTTTTATGGGATCTTAAATAGTGGGCTAGGGAAGAAGTTACTGTGTAGTTTTTGGTACTCATGGAGATTAATTTGATAATTAAATATTAAAAAATAAAACTTCAAATAGGAAAATTTAATTCATTGATTGTAACATTGCGCACAAAATGTTGCGTGCCACTGTTTTTTTTTTTTTTCCTATTACCTGCTCCTACACTCAAACATGCTGGACTATTTGTTTATTATATTTTATTTTTCCATAGTGCTTTCTTCCTGCATGCTTTTTGGGTAGTTTTGGAGGTGGCACTTTTGGCAATGCTCTTTCTTCATTTGCCCTATGTCATGGTACATGGTTCTGTTATACCTCCCTCTTCTCATGGGTAATTCGTTACTTGTAAAAGTAAGATCCTATAGTTAGTTTTTGAGCGTTGTTGGTTTATTAAAATCCAGAATTTGGTCGATGGATACCTCTTTTTTCGTAACCCTTAACTGATCATTTTTATTATCCTTTGTTTCTGTTTTCCCTTCAGGTTGAGTCCCTATTGGACAAGGAGAATTTCACACTGGAAGAGCTTCTAGATGAAGAAGAGATTATCCAAGAATGCAAAGCTTTAAACAGCAGGCTCATTAACTTGTAATTTATTTACTCCGTGCAACTTCGTATTTACCCCTTCTGGATTAGCACATTTTAATCAATCACAAAAAAATTTCGGCTTTATCTTTCCTTTTCACTGATTCATAATTATCCAAAAAAGAAAGAAAATACTGCTTTATGATTCCTTCGAAATCGATTTTCTTGATATAAACTGTTTAGTAATGCAGAAGTTGATTCTTCTAGATTCTTATAAATGTTTTCTCAGTTTGCGAGATAGAGCCCAGGTGGAGCAGTTATTGCGGTATATTGTTGAAGAGCCTCCGGAGGATGCCGAAAGCAAGCGAATCTTCAAGTATATGATTATTTTTTAAAAAAAGCATAAGCTTTTCTATGTCATTTCCCATAATTTCATGCTGACTTTTGTTTTAAGGGAAGATTTTTTATTGCCTTTCTATGATTTATTTTATTACTTAGGTTCCCTTTCATCGCCTGTGAAATATTTACATGTGAAATCGATGTTATTTTCAAGACTTTGGTTGAGGAAGAGGAGGTATTTGCTTCATTATTATAAACACACACACACACACACACACACACATACACACACACACACACACACTTCATAGCTATTTCTGAAGTTGATTGGTACCGGTTTAGTATTCTAATATTTCATGCTTATCCCAATTTCAGTTAATGAATCTTCTTTTCTCCTTCTTGGAACCAAACCGTCCACATGGTGCCTTGCTAGCTGGGTATTTCAGCAAGGTATAATTTGCCTATATCATAAATTCAACCCTTGTGATGTGATGTTTATTTGCCAATGTTTGTATATCGGCTAAAGTTAGTAGTTTGACCTATATTTTTGCATTAATGTAGGTTGTTATATGCCTCATGTTACGGAAGACGGTCCCGCTTATGAATTATGTACAAGTGAGTAAATCTTAAATTATCTTCACATTGTGCAGTCCGTCCAATTTTGCAATTATTCTTCTGTTGCAAATTTTTTCCAATCTTCTCTTCAATTGTAGAAATTTGTGTGACCTATTCCAAACAATTTGTGTGATTGGTGGTGGGACGTAGTTTTGAGATGTATATGCTCCGTCTCAAGTTCTAGAATGGATAATGGCTTGCATATATGGTTGTTTTGTTGATGTAATTTTGACGATATGTGGGGATTGCTGACTCAAAATTATCTTGCAATTGGTAATTTAGTCATCTTGATCGTTACTATTGGCTTGGTGTGAGTTACTCCTGGATTGTTTTTTTCCCGACCATATATTATCTCAGTTCAAGAATTACAATATTTAACATGGGTGTTCTTGATTGGATTCCATAGAATGTTCTTGTGATAGGCTCGCATAGATTGCCTTATCTACTATGATGCTTGTATGTAGAGTCAGTCCATTATATAAGGGATTGACAGGAATGTCTCAAAAGATGGTAGGCACTTGATGGCTTAGGGCCACCAAAGGCAGAGGAGGAGAGAGTGGAGGCGACCTTAGGAGAGAGAGAAGCAGAGAAGAGAAGCTCTAAGTTGGATCAAGTTTCACACTTGAAAGAGGAGCATGGGCTCCCTTTGAGAGGAGATTACAATGGGGCAGCTTTAGCCTATCCCGGAAAACTTGAGCATATGTTATAACCTTATCCTTGTATCCATACACATGTACTTTACAAATTTAGAAGAGCTTACGTAACATTGTAATCACGTCAATGGGATGGGACGTCGATTGTGGCCTTAGGAAACTTAGCCCAACCGGTAACCTGTGCTTATGTGATTTATTGATGTTGGCTAGCTTTAGGAAACCTGGAGTTTTAATTATGTAAAACAAACAGCGTTAGGGTTGAAAGAGAAAAAGAATAGATGCAGGCTTTATGGATGGGAAAAGTTTGGAATGTGCTTGGTTTTAGTAGTATCAGGTTATTGGACTTGTGACATATGTCCTGTTGAAAGTTTTGGAGTGCACCTATGCAAGTTGAATAAAGGGTGGAAGTGTACTGGAAATATTGTGTTGTGACTTGTGAGAACAAAATAATGGCCATATGGGGTATGTTCAATGTCGTGGGGATATTGACTAGGTTATTTTGTGGAAGAAGAGGGAAAGAAGAAGAATCTAAAAGGCTTAGTGGTCGCAAGGGTTGAGGAAAATTACTCGGATATAATCTCAAATTATCATATACTACTGTTGAATAAACACAATATATGAATTACTATAAGTTGTTGGGCTCTCCTCATTATTCGAGGCTAAGACTTAATATTAGGAAACTTGAACTCCTTCGTATGGACCTATGCTACCAGCATCCAACAAACCCATAAATTACGTATAACCAAATAAAACCATAGCCTTTGAGGCTTCCAAAATCAATTATGTTAATCCATTTAGTTGATATGGCATTATACATGCATATGTTATTGGTCGTACTTTATCATGATTGATAGTTACCTTAAAGTTGTGGTTCACTATAATATTTTTTTTTTTGGAACAAGTAGCTTACTATACTATGGTAAACAAATGGAGTGGATATCTCTTATTTTATTTCTCATCGTACAAAACCTATCCCTTAGACTTATCACCCATTCAGCCATCTTTACAAGACCATCTCCATGACTTCATTCTCAAACCTAGCAGCCTGAATCGACATTTCCATTTTTATTCCTGTATTAGAAGCATGAGTTCTTAATTGGGAGTATGGTTCTTAAACTTGATTTATCACTCAAAGACTTGAAATGGAATGCTAAATAAACCAAAAAAGGCTAGCCTAAAACATATTTTCTTAACAATGGAAAAATCAAAAGAAAACATTGTCCTTTTTCACTCATCTTTCTTTTTGTAGAACTAAGGTAACTGAACTCAATTCAAGTTTGCGGAGTTGGATTTGGTTTAGGCATGGATTGAGCAGTGTCATTGATGCTAGGGCTGTGGCAGTCTTGGGTGGAGGTTTGCATAGCTTGGATTGAGGTGGTTTGACTTCCAACCCAACTAAACCCCCAGTATGCAAAACTATATGTTGGTTTGAAATAAAAAGATTGAATAAGCTTTATGGTTATGGGCAGCAACATCATTTGATTGTAACAATGACTAGACATAAGCAGTTTAAATTATGAGCTTATTCAATGAGCTAAGAGTTAGCATTATGTTCTCTTTTATGGATTACTATGTACAGGTCATTTGTCAGGACAGGAAGTATCATAATTCTGTAGGTTTGGCATTAAACTTAGTTCTTGACTATGTAACTTGATCTTACCTTGGGAATCTTGTGATCAATGGCACCCATTTGACCAGTTGAAGACACATGGATCCTGAAAGTTCAAACTTTTGTTTTTTGTTAATATATTCAAGTACTATGGAATTGAATATACAACAATTTTCTACTAATTATTGGGAAGCTATAAAGGCTCAAAAGAGCATGGTTATGTTTCACCTTTTCATGCTTTGCCTTGGTTATCGTAATCCTAGGATGCTCTGTAGCTTGCCTCGGATGTCATGGTTGAATTTGTCTACTTGCATGGCTTTTATGGACTCTTGGGAGTGATGCTGGGAAATATAAAACACTTAACAAGTTGTCAAGTTTATGCTAGTTGGTGCAAATCCATTTGTTTACCTTGCCATGTGACCGTTGCATTGTCTTGGTGACACCTCTCCATCATGATTATTCCCACTACGTTTTCTTTGTGAAGCTACATGTGTGCCATTTTTTATTCTCTATCGGGTCCTAGCTTTCCACTTGGCTCGAGCCATACTAGCCCCAAATGATGGCGGTGACGCTACTACGTGGGGTTTTCTTAGCCTTGGATCTAAATACTTTGGGACAATCTCTCAAGAGTGCTCTCTGCATGCTCACTAATATTTTTTAGCTCTCCCCTCCGCCAAACTGAGTGAAACTTTGCTTGAACGCATTTATTTTTTTATTTAGGGCCAGCCTAGTGGCTCACCACTTGAGCACGGCTCTCAAATTACTTGGAGATCATTCTCTCCTTGGACATCTTGATATTGTCAAGGTTTTAGGATCCCCTCGGGATTGGTGCCATGATCATGGTGTACCTAGCTATAGGTGCTACTATGATATTGTCATGATTGTGCATGGATCTGGGTCAGAGTTGTTTGTTTGGTGGACAGAACTAAGGCTTTGTCAAAGTTTGGTTGGTCTTAGTCTTAGAGATGGAGGTATACATGGATTTGTTTGGCTTGTGTTCATGATCAATTTAGAACTAAACTCACCTAGATTGCTTTTATAAAATTTAATCCTGAATTGAACCATCGCTCCTTAGGTACTGCACCAAACCAAATCGAAAACTCTCGGTTCGGTTCGGTTTTGAATCACAATTTTAGTTATACAATATTTTAACTTATACCATGTTTTATACTTGATGCAAAAATTGTTAAAGGCCCCATTGCCGTAAGATGCCCTCTTTCTAATGCAATCATAGCCAATCAATTAGCATGCAATAGCTGCGGTTTAATTAGCTTAGCCAAATGCTTCTTTGAATGTGGGATAACTAGGGCTTCTTTGAAAGCATTAGATGGGACACAACTTTTTAGGAGACTTGACCAGATCTCTTACCCATTCTCATTTCAAGAGGAAGGCATCCTTGGTTAAGGTATAGACCGAAACCGGTCCAACTGGTCAAGAGAGCAACCGTCCATTTGTCCTCATTTCACAGCAAGATGATTTCTTATATGTGATGTGCGAAAGTTTTCCATTCAAGTGGACCTTTGCGTTTGACACCCCACATTGGTGGGAAACAAATTCCTGCCACATTGTGTTGCTTAAAAGGCGTTATGGGACTATGCACTGGTTCGAAGGGAACATTTTTTTGAACCTGGGGTTGGGTCGGTTTGAACTATATGCAAATCATCAAAATGGAGAACCAGGACCAGATTGATGGTTGAAAGTACCAAACCAAACCAAGGGTTTGGTCCAGTTCTCAGTATATTCAGTTCATTTTAACAACCCTACTAGTTAGAGGGAGCTGTAGATCAATGAATATGGGAGAACATGCGTATTGCTTCATTTTTCTCTTTACCTAGGAAGCATCCTCTGCAATTATGGAGGAAGGTGTGGAGTTCCCGACCAGTATGTCTTTGCAAATATTAATTTTCACAAGTCGAAAGTATATCATTTGAAGGTACCAAACCCAGCTGCCATCCATGCATAGCTGAGGTATTCAAAACTATGCACCTCTATTTGAGTACAAATGTTTTCAAAGTCAGACTTCAAAAGTGACTCAATTTTGGAATTACCTTCAGTCCATCCAGTGATTTTAACGAACTCAATATAGTAGACTTCAATCTTTGAATTGGGGCATTGACTCCACTTAATGAAAGTTGAGGGAAAAATGAGATTTTAGGGCTACAAAGTGTGGTGAATTAGGCTAGTGTTTGGGGATGGATTTAGGGTGTTCAGAGGGCTGGTTATATCCATTTTAACTGTTGGAAATTTAATTTGAAAATGGGGAGGAGGGGTAATCTAGGTACCTGTGATCACTGTGATCACTCTGAGGCCTTCTAGTCAGAAATGTAGTCTGTGTGTGAATTGAGTACCGTTGCTGCGTTGCATGCCAGAAACAGATCCTGGCCACAATGAAATGCCAGTTACAGTTTTTATGAGCATGTGATTTTTTTTTGTTGTTTTATTTTTGTTTTTTAATATCCCATAAGCTTCTTTTAATTCCTCTCTTCCTTGGTTTTCCACAGGCCCATCAGGATGTTTTCCGCCAATTGGTTGATTTGATTGGTATTACTTCCATCATGGAGGTTAGAAAGACTGTTCATTGCTCCCTCTGTTACTGAAATCTTGCATGTAATTTGTGAATTGTGCATTTGTTGATAATAATATATATTGTATGTATGCATGGGTTGGATTTTGATTTGCAGTTACAATCTATCTACTGATATGCTCCTTGCACAGGTATTGATTCGACTTGTAGGCGCTGATGATCATATTTATCCCAATTCTCTGGATGTCATGCAGTGGTTGGTTGATAGCAATTTACTAGAAATGATCGTGGATAAGCTGAGTCCAGCTGTAAGTAAAAAGTTAAAATACTAGTTTATATTTTAGTAGTATTATTCTATTCTAGTGGTTCATGTTAACCTGTGAGCACGCAAATTTTGAACTAATACGCACTCTCTGTTTGTCCGAATGTCTTTTACATTTATAGTGCGACATCTTTCTATTAATGTCCTTTAGCAAATTGTTTCGAATAAATGAATTTTGGAGCATTTTTGGACTTGAATGTTCTTGCACTCTCCATATGCCCTGATGCCTATAAATATGGCTTATAAATATGCATATTTGCACCGACGTCTTTCGATATGCATATAAATAGTGCTTCTATATAGCCTCATACCCATGGGATTGAGTGGGAAGCCAGGAATGCTCATCTAAACGTGTGTTGTGGAAGACTAGCATGGCTCTTTGGTTGTCCAGAAATGTGTAATGTCTGGAATTCTGAGGTCATTTTCATGTTAGTTTTTGTGTACATATTCAGTTGAGCCATTTTGTGGTTCCTTGTCAACCGCTTATCTGGAAATATGTTTTTGGTATTGCAGCCATTTTTGGCATGGAGGTGTAGTTACAAATATTGTCACCTTTATAGTTTGCTTTTGGCGTTTGTGTTCGAATGGTTGCTTGGTATAGTTTTTTGCATGTGATATATTTTTCACTTCATTAGGTTTCACTTGTTTTGCAACAATTCATGCGAATGCTTTCTTGAAATTGAACAGAGTCCTTCCGAAGTTCATGCTAACGCAGCAGAGACTTTGTGTGCTATTACTCATAATACCTCCTCAACTCTTGCTACTCAACTTTCTAGCCCAAGGTTTGGAGTATTTTGGTTTTGATATCTCATTGGATCTAATTTTTGGTACCTTGTTTTATTTGATACAAGTCCACCAAGTGGTTTTGATATTTTCCTTTGTATGCAGTTTTGTTGCAAGGGTATTTGGTCATGCACTGGAAGACTCGAAGTCAAAATCAGGCCTTGTCCACTCTTTATCTGTTTGTATTTCTTTGTTGGATCCAAAAAGATCGCTTCCTTCTCCAATGGTTCATTCCATCCGTAGTCAGCATATGTACGAGTCTCCTGCACCTGTTAATTCCGAGACTGTTGGTGCTATGCTGCCCAAGCTTGGTGAGCATGTCATTAAAATTTATGTATGTTTGTGTTGTGATGTTAAAGTTTTTGCAGCCTTCTTACTTTAGATTTATTTTCTTTACCTACTTCAGATACATTGAATATGAGTTTATGGCTATAGCCTGTGTACAGCTTGGAGGCTTATTTACTTCCTAGAATGGAAAAACTTTCTCCTTTCTTTCTTCTGAAATTGTTTTGTATGTTTGTTTGCTTGTGTTTGAGGTTACTCTGCTTTGGTGTATATACCATTATGATCTCATATGTTATGATGAATCATATGCGTTCTGTTGATGTGAATTTGTTCTGAAACTATTTACATTGATTGAATTTTTCTTTTATCACTATGTCTTCTCTTACTGAATAGAAAGGCATGATTGATATCAACACTCGTATAGGGCATTGACAGTAAGTTTTCTGTACATTGATGGTTGATGGGTTAAAACATTGGCGCCTCCTACTTTTTGCATGATGAGGAGATAGCTTGCAAGAAGCTAGATGGGCGTCTAGTTGCATAACGAATTCTGAAACTCCATTATGATTGAAACCCAGAATTGCAGGACTTCAAACACCCTCCTGATCCATTGAAATTCTTATAACATGTACGACCTATTAAGAGCATGCATTTTTGAATAAATGAGCCCCAAAAACTCATATGTTTGATCCCTTTTAAACTCTTGTAATTGTTGAGATGCCTTTTCCTGTGACAAATTATGTTGTTTGTTGCTTTCCCGCAACAATGGTTATAAGTATTTCTGCATCTTGATGTGCAGGTGATTTGCTGATGCTATTGAATGTTTCATCTGATGAGAAAATTTTGCCTACAACTTATGGTGAACTGAGACCTCCACTTGGGAAGCATCGCCTAAAGGTTATTTTCTTATATATCTTTTCCATTTTTGTAGGAGTACATTTGTATCAGGAACTAAATTTGACGAGAAACTTCACAATCTCATTCCATCTTTCTGAGTTAAGTGAAGTTCACAAACTTTGCTGTTAAATACTGAATCCCACTGCCAAGACTTAATAATTATCAGGATCCAAATATTGTTCTGGTCTTGGCAGAAGATAAATGTCACTTCTATTTGTTTGCTCTTCTATCTTACTATCTTGATCATTCTTCACTCTTCATGTTTCTTATTTTGATTTTTTATGTTACCTAACTTTAGATTGTGGAGTTCATTGCCGTGCTACTGAAAACTGGCAATGAAGTTGCTGAGAAAGAACTGGTCACCTCAGGAACAATTCAGAGGATCCTTGATCTTTTCTTTGAGTAAGTTATTACTTTTAATTGTATCTGTGATTCAGAATCATAGTGAATTAATTAGGTTAATTGATCAAAGAGACTTGATCTTTTCTTGATTAATGAAAACATCATTGGCAAATCCTTTCGCACTTGTTCGTCAGGCTTGTTCTTTTACTGAGTGAAATCTCATGTCTTTTTTCTTGATTTTTACGAATGTTGCTTATGTCAGTATTATTTTTATTGATGCAGGTACCCATTCAATAATTCATTGCATCATCATGTGGAGAGTATTATCCTCTCATGCTTGGAGAGCAAAAATAATACAATTGTTGACCATATTCTCCAGAAGTGTAATTTGGTTGGAAGAATTCTTCAAACAGATAAACATCCGATTCTTTCTAGTGATCTAAATCAGGTAGATAGAAGCATTACTCTAACAAAGATTTTTCCTTCTTTGGTAGCATTTTCCTGGAGGGCTTTAGTAGTGCATTATTTTTTTTTGTGACTCAATCATTCTTAATTCGCCGCATGCCAGCAGTGATACGAATTAAGAATTTGAGACAGAAAACACTAAAGAATCCATTCAGCTTCAGTGGTCTATTAGTGACATGATTTGAAATGGAGAAATTTACTGAGATATGATATCATTTTGGTACCATACTCTAAAGTTGCCTCCTTGAGATTACGTATAATAATATTGTGATTACCTTGATTATGTAGCCAACTTTACCTTCTTCTGGGAAACGAACACCGCGAGCAGGAAACCTTGGGCACATCACGCGCATTTCTAACAAGCTTGTTCAGTTAGGAAACAACCACCACCACATTCAGGCATTCCTTCTGGTGGGTAAATTTGGTTTTATTTACCTTTTTGGAAAATGACAGTTTAGGAAATATTTTTCATTGGGTTTTTTTTCTTTTGCTAACAGCTCCAAGGTTATGTTTTAGTTTACCTTTTTGTGGCTGTTTATGATAATGCAAATGATTAAAAATCTAATGTTTGATTATTGTTCAGACAATCCCATGGATATTCAATTTTTTTTAGCAATTAGGGAAATTCAATCTTAACAGGTTCTTAGCTAGTAGAAAGGCTGTTAAAGGCTAATTATTATTATTAACTTATTAGTAAGGTGGTCTTAGTTTATAAATACGACGGCACCAAGGTGGAGGAAACTAAAAGTCACCTATACTTCATATCTCTCGGCTAAGTAACACGGACATGCGACGTGACACAGATTTGCTGACATGTTGCTCTTCAACAAATGCAAGACATGTTCACATTAAAGATTTACATTTTTGTATACTTATTTTTTGTTAAATATAAGAATAATTTATTCAAAGATAATCACATTAAAGATGTACATTTTTGTATATTTAAATAAGAATAATTTATTCAAAGATAATGAAAAATATGCAACATACTAGCATATCACTAAAGAAGTTAACAGACCATATATTTTTTCTTGTAAATTTTTCAAAACATATTGTGCATTAGTTGCATTTTGAAGAACACAAAACATTATAACTATGAGGAGATTAATCACATAGGACTTGTTCGGTGGGTTCAAAAAGTGCGGTTGAAATGTATTCGGAGAGTTTAGGAAAATGTGATATTATATATTAAAATCTTAATTAAGACACATTTGAGAAGTGTGTCGGACACTTTTAGAGTGCTCGAGAAATGTTGGACTAAGAAGAACACAAACATTGGACTAAGAAGCACACAAACACTTTAACGGAGGAAAAGGTTAATACAAAATCCAAAAAATAGTTCAAAGAGGGATCATCTCCTCCCAAGAACCAACTATACAAAATGGCTGAAAATCTACTTTTTAACTTAAATAGCAGTTTATAAACCATCAACAGTCCTCCAGTTTTGTTCTCTCGATTAGAATAGTGGAACAAGGCACTACAAGAAAGATAAACTTCTTTTCAAATCGCCCTGCGAAGATGGATGTTCAGAAAGTTTCTCGGGATTCTCAATCGCTCTTTTTAGTGAAGAAGGAATAGTGCAGGATGGGAACGAGACCAAGCCGAGCCACTAGGAGAGTATGCTCTTCCCACATGTCAAGTTTCATAAATGAATGCAGCGTCTACCAGAGAGATCAACCTGCGCCTCCAAGCCTTTTTCCACCTTCCTACTCTAGCCCCCATCCAAGTGTGCACTCACTTCAGGACATTTGAAGGCAACACCTATTTCATGCCGAACAGGACCTGATCAAGGCCCAAAAGTCCCTAGCAGTTCTTTTGATTAGCAAGAATTTATGTCGGGAGGAAACGTCACGTGACACGACCTGGGCTTTCATAGTTTTAATGATACTGTGTGGTCTCTAACATTCCACTCGTCTTTAATGATTTATAGCTGCCCAAAGTCCCTGAACAGTTAATAAAGAGATAGTCGACTGATTTCTCCACCCTGCTTAACCACCCCGCCCCCCCCACCCCCAAAAAAAAAAAAGAAAAACCAATTCGCATGAAGGTCTTCTCCTAACGAGGTTATCAATGGTGAGAATCTTATCATGTTCCATTGTCCAAACAAAAAAGAAAGAAAAATAGCATTGGAGGAGACCTTTATCCCTCGTCGGCTCCACCAAGGAAAATACTGTTTAAAAGATAATCACCTTAGGCTGTTTTAAAATTAACCACCTAAAGCCTGATTATGTTCAAGGACTCTTTTGCTTAAGCTATTAAGAAATGATCATTTTCTTCTTTGCCAAAATGATTCAAACTAAACATGCTTTAAATATTGCATGGTTCCTTTCTTCAAGAGGTATAAATTCCCATTCAAGTCTTAATGGAGCATGAAGTTTCCTACTTATAAAAAGAATTGACTATGAAGGTTTTTGCATGCGTCTTTATTTCTATAAACAAGTAAAATTTATGTCATGCAGGAAACCATTTACATTTCAAAATAGGCTGTTGCCTAATTGTTGGGCTGGCGATTATAATTGTTTTTCTATGAATTTTCTAAGTGTAAGGGACTCTGATAACCTGCCGGATAAAATTTTAAAAGATAAATGGTTTGCCAAATGACTTTAGGGGTTAAAATTATGGGTGCGGTACGATACTGGTAAGCTGGTACAATGAAACTTAAAAAACAGGGTATTTGTATGGCTACAGTACGGTGTTGAAATTATTTATTTTTTGTATTTTTGGCATTGTGTTAAATATATGTTAAATACAAAACTATTTTTAGCTTATAAGAGGGGAAAAACAGATGTTAGATTATAAAAAACTATCAACGTTGTTGTCCAAACGCTGTGTTCAGCGATTGCTTCTTTGAACAGAAAATGGTGATGCTTACTAGATTGGATGATGATTGATATGGCAATCATAATTGTTGAAGTTTCTTTCGGTAGTCACATACCTTAATAGGAAGTATGTGAAAATTGTTTTCTTATGCATATGTAGGTTTTCAGCATTTTTATTAAATCGAAGAATCTAAATTGTGCTTTTTAATACTCAAATTTGTTTTTCTATCAAAATAGAGAACGTATTATTTATTCTTGTACTATTTTAGTTTTTAAAGACTTCATATAAGTCCCAATCTACGTATTCATGCACCCAAAAAGTAACGATGTACCCAACAATTGAGAAGTACTTGGTAGGTATTTCGTCATACCAGAGCCGTACCCATACCCATACCCGGTACACCTATGGAAACATTTTTGAAGCACCCATGCTTCATAGGTTAGAATAGATGGTGTTTGATGTTATTTTTTGTTGTTGCTGTTTTTTCAAGAAAATATCTTCTAAAATTTTCTGAACAGTAATGAAGACAAGAAGAGTGCAAGTGTACAACAGAAAATAGGGAAGCAATCAGCATTCTCGTCATAAACTTCATTCCCTGTACTACATGTGACATTTGTGGAGTTAACCTTTTAAAACAAAATTAACTCTACTAGAAACCAAATAGATTGTAGTTTTGATAAGTTTATGTCTTGGGGTAAATAAATTTTTTTAGCTAGCCGAAGAAGACAGTCACTGGACCCAGCTAATTATTAAACGGATGAAAAATTGAGAATTGAAAGTTCACAAATATAAGGGCCTGTCTTGTGTTGTTTTCAAAAGTCAGTTCTCTGAAACATGTTTTATGGAGACTGAAAATTGTGGAAACGTTTTCATCCCTGACTAATTACTTTTCGGTGTTTCCTGGAAGCTGGTTACTTTTTGCCCAGTTTTATGGGAAGAATGTTTCCTTGAACAAACAAATGAATTTCAAGCGCTGTTTTTTATTTTTGTAATTCTGATTACAGAAATTGAAGTTACAAATCGATACATATCTATGAGCAAATCTATTTAATGATAGAAGCAGTAATGGATTTATTATTCACAATTCGATTCACAATTCAATTCCCAATTTACAATTCATGCAATTCTTAAAATTGTTGGGTCTAACAGATTCCTAACCTCTTCTCAATTCCCAATTAGTTTTCTGGTGTTTGGTTAGCTGGTGTCAACTCAGCTACGTATGCGCTATGCACAACATAGTTATCAGAACCTTACGATTCCCGATTCAGTTCATGATTCATGCATAAATTGATTCGAATTTATGAGTAAATCTATTTTGTGATAGAATCGTAGTGAATTTTACGATTCATGATTTGTTCCATGAGTCGAATCAGAAAATTTCAAACCCCC
>JAOTRH010000006.1:5380280-5406398 GCA_034768845.1 Heliamphora exappendiculata | reverse complement strand
AAATAATACTGATATATTGAAATTAATAAAACAGATTTAGTGTGCATAACAAAGAACAAGAACAGATATTAAAACACCGAAAATAAAATCAAAATAAGTTCTGAAAAACGGGAAAAAACAGATTCTGTTTTGTTATAGAGATTACTGTTTTAATTAAGTAAAATCTAAAAACAGAACTTTAATTATGGAAAAACAGAACGTTAATAATAAAAGAAAACTACAGTTTTAATAAATTAAAAGCCGAAAATAGAACTGAACTTTAAGAACATATACTCTTACATAATTGGAGTTTGGAATCGAGTTCAACGTTCAACGGTGTCTCCTTAAGACAGATTCGTCCCCGTCTCGGTTCTTACGGTGGATCGGATGTCTGCCTCTAGGATAAAACGATTCCCGTGTGCAGTAGAAGCACAGCAAACTGCACACACAGCGAACTTCGATGTGCTTGAACTTTCTCGTAAACTTTGGAGAGGAAATGCAGAATGGAAGGACAGAGTTTCGGCAATGGAGAGTTCAAGGAATTCGATTTCTAAAATGGATGTAGAACAGCCTTTTTATAGGCGTTTAAAGGTGACGGTTCGGTTTGTTCCAATAGACGCGAACCAAATCGGTACCGGTTCGGTCTGTCTCAACAGACGCGAACCAAACCGGACTCCAACGGTCCCAAACCGCGAATGGTTCGGTATAACGGTAACATTTATTAATTTTAAATTTAAATAATTAAATTTTAAATTCAAAATTTTAAAAATAAAATTTCTACAAAAAAATAAGGGTTGACCCAACCCGACTCGCAACCCACGGACCATGGACCCGGACTCGAGCCCGAGCCCAGCCCGGCTTGGCCGGCCAGTCGGTTGGACGGGCGGGCAGCGGCGCGTGTGCGTGTGGTTCAATGGACCAAGTAGAATTTTGTCCATAACTCCTCCCCCAACAAAAGTTGAGATGACCCAAAGGGCCAACCCTTTATCTCCAACGTAGGCTTTACAAGTCACCATAAATTTTTATCTCCATCCAATGTAGGATTGGACTTCCTTTTATAGTTGCTTGGAAACCCTCCATTTTCTCTCTCAAGCAATGTGGGATAGAAAAAAGTTGCCATTATTTTGCCAACTTTAATGGCACACTTTTGGAGTCAATTTTCTCATTCATCCATTAATGGTTTTGAATGCCACAAAATTCATGATTACTCTACTCATGGAGATAAACAAATTGGAAGTTGGAATCATCAAAAAAGATTAATCCAACACAAAGATAATTAGCTTCAAAGTTAGTTAAAAATCATATTTTAATTTTTTATTCAAAATCATTTTTTTTCAACAATCTCCCACATGAATGAAATTTGACGGAAAAAATGATACAACAAGATGCAGACACTGAGAAAGTTCAATAAAAAAAATTCTTCTTAGGATAGGTAGCTTTTGGCTTTGAACATTCTCTTGTGAAAAACTATCGGACTTACTAGTTAATCAGTGGACGCGATGCCTTAAACTGTTCAGCCGTTTGTGTAAGCCAAGACAATAGAGTTCACACAGAATTTTTCTAAACATAGCTAGGTTCTCACGGTTGTACTCATTTTGGCCCTGGGCAAATCCTGGTTTCATGAGTGTTGTTAGAGAATGTAGTCTTAGCATTCTCACAGAACTGGCCCCTTCTCATATAGGTGATTCTTATTAAGAGTATCCTGCTATGCCCCACTTGAATTTCAAGGTATAAGAACCATTAAAAGCATAGCTTAACCCGATAACGCTATAGGTATCACTATACTATCATAGGAATGGGTAGAAGATTTTATCTCCACAGTGAAGGTACTGAGTCACACACAATTCAGTTGTCCATTTGAACCTAGATCTTGGGATCTCCAGTCAGCTAGGCTGGGTTGCCATTGAGGCGACTCTTAATTCATAGGCTGTAAGCCTATTCCCTTCGATAAACGACTAACTTGCTTTCCGCTTAAGTCTTTAGTTAACGGATCCGCTATATTGTCTTTAGATTTTATATATTCAATGAAAATTATTCCACTCGAGAGCAAGTGTTTCACGGAATTGTGTCGGCGACGTATATGTCGAGACTTACCGTTATAGATATTATTCTGTGCCTTGGCCATTGCTGATTGACAGTCGTAATGTATGCAGATGGCTAGCACAGGTTTAGACCACATAGGGATGTCTTCTAAAAATTGATGGAGTCACTCTGCTTCCTCTCCAACTTTGTCTAAAGTTATGAATTTAGATTCCATTGTGGATCTTGCTATACACGTCTGTTTAGACGATTTTCATGACACAACTGCTCCACCCAAAGTGAATATATATCCACTCGTGGATTTTGAGTCATTAGTATCAGATATCCAATTAGCATCATTGTACCATTCCAGTACAGCTGGATATCTAGTGTAGTATAACTCATAGTTTTGGGTGTATCTTAAATATCTTAGTACCCTTATGATTACTAAGGGTACTAGTATATCTACTCAATTTGCTCACAGCATATGCCATGTCGGGTCTCGTACAATTCATTAAGTACATGAGACTCTCAATAATACGGGAATATTCCAATTGTGATATGGCTTTATCTGTATTATTTGATAAATATAGATTTATATCTACAGTTGTCCTTGCAATGCGGGTATCACCCTTATCAAATTTATCAAGAATTTTTTCAACGTAATGGGACTGAGATAAGGCATAACCATCAGATGTTTTTTTGATTTTCATCACTAATATAACATCTGCTATTCCCATATCTTTCATGTTAAACCTCTTGTTCAACATATTCTTGGTAGTTTTAATCATCGAATTATTACTACCCAAGATTAGTATGTCATCAACATACAAACAAATAATGACATAACTTTTGTCAGTGTCTTTCACATAGACACATTTGTCACACTCATTTATTCTGAAACCATTTGACAGCATTACACTGTCAAATTTTTCATGCCATTGTTTAGGTGTTTGCTTTAACCCGTAAAGGGACTTAACAAGTTTGCAAACCTTCTTTTCTTGTCCTAGAGCTATAAAACCCTCAGGTTGTTCCTTGTAAATCTCAATTTAAGAAGGCTGTCTTAACGTTCATTTGATGTATTTCTAGATCAAACAATGATGCAATAGAAATCAACATCCTAATGGAAGTTATTCTGGTCACAGGCGAGTAAGTATCAAAATAGTCCAACCGACCCGAGCCCGACCCCGATCCGGCACGGCCGGTCAGCTGCGGTGTGCGCGCACCTATGGTTCAATGGACCAAGTAAAACTTTGTCCATAACTCCTCCCCCAACAAAAGTTGGGATGACCCAAAGGGCCAATCCTTTATCTCCAACTTAGGTTTTATAAGCTACCATAAATTTTTATCCCCATCCAATGTGAGATTGGACTTCCTTTTATAGTTGCTTGGAAACCCTCCCTTTTCTTTCCCAAGCAATGTGGGATAGAAGAAAGTTATTATTATTTTTTCAACTTCAATGACACACTTTTGGAGTCAATTTCTTATTCACCCATTAATGGGTTTGAATGTCACAAAATTCATGATTACTCTACTCATGGAGATAAACAAATTAGAACTTGGAATCATAAAAAAAGATTAATCCAACACAAAGATAATTAGCTTCAAAGTTAGCTAAAAATTATGTTCTGATTTTTTATTCAAAACCCATTTTTTCCAACAAGGTGGACCGATCAAATTTTCCCTTTAATCTCATCTTGGAGGAGCGAACATTAGCAACAACTTCTCACAAAGATTCTATTCTATTGTGTCCATATCTCTGCAAAGCACGAGTTTGTCTCTTAGAACAATTTTTGTTAGCATATCAACATGATTTTTATCAAAATGAATATTCATCAGCTTCGTAGATTGTTTCTCTATCACTTCGCGTATTTAGTGATATTGAACGGTGAAGAGCATACTTATAATGAGTTTGAAGCATATTGTGTTGATTGGGGCTTCTAACATGAGAACACAATTTTTGATATTTCATAACATAATTGTGTTTGGGATTATGAACCATAATATTATGCAGAGAGCTTAGATGCCGAAAAAATAGAAAAAAACTTAAGTAGAGATGTAGTGTTTCATGCCGTCTAGGTGATATCCCACTTCATAGTATATCTATTTTGTCATAAAGACACAAAAGCTCTTGAATGCAAGCAATACAAGATGTGATGAATCTTTTATTAAAGAATTTTTTATCATACTTATAAGTTTTTTAGGATGTGTTTGATTGATCGGATTAGACATGAGATTAGATTATATATTTTGTGGGATTATATTTTTTTTTTGGTTTGAATTTAACTGAGTGGTGGGAGGATTACGTGTCTATTGGGTAATTAATTTCATAAAATGTGAGATATATAATACTTAAGAGAATATGCTATTAATAATCTACTTATTACTAGTTCTATGGAACTACTTATCAAGTGTAATTATATATTCTCTCATTATTAATCCGATCAATCAAACATGATCTTAAAGCTTCTTAAAAATGGGAAAGCGCTAAAGAACAAGTGTGCGATCGGGTTGAAGAAAAATGGTGGTGGAAAGGAAGTAGAGTATAACGATGGTTTGGCTGTCAAAGAATTTGGACAGGAAAATATGTAATGATTTTGATGAGATCCCCCAAGTAGATAGTCACTTTACACTGTGTAAGTGTTCATGTTTTTTTTCGTAGGAAGAAAGATGAGAGATGGAAGTGGTTTTACCCATTGCGCCTGCTATTGCTATGGTTTGTATTGACCAACTATTGCTCATGTTGTTGGCGTTGTAAGCAGGATTTTTATGTTTTATGTCTTTTTTTCCCAATATTGAAAAGAGTATTTAAAAGTATTCAAGTGAATTCTTAAATATTTGAAGGGTACTTGCACGTTGTGCTCGAGTTTTAGAGGGTGAACCATTCTTGAAAGGATTTACAAATGCTGATATGGTTGGTGACTTTGATGGTAAAAAATTGTATATATGAATTTTTATTTTCCTTTGCAGGGCGTTGAATTAATTGAAACCGAAGGGCAGAAGGGGTGGTATTTTATCTACAACTGAGGCAGAGTCTATTGTTTTCGCCAAAGTCTGTAAAGAAATGTTGTAGATGATGCGGTATCTTCAAGAAATGGATCTAAAATGAGGAGACTATGAGGTACATTGTAACAGTCAAACTGCTATTATTGATCTGAGCAAGAATACCCTGTACGCCAAACATTGATGTTTGCCATCATTAGATAGGTAAAGTCGCATTGATGTTTGCTTTCATTAGATAGGTGAACTGATAGAGAAGCACTTATAAAAGTTGATGCAGATTTAAGCTAATAAAAATCACGCTTATATGTTGACAAAAGTCATTATGAGAAACAAACTTGTGATATATGACCAGAATGAACTCTATGTAAGAAGTAAGCAGTCATTGCTTGTGTTTTCTTTTTTCAAGGTGAGCTGGAGGGAGAGAATTGGAGGGTTCACCTCAACCTTTTCATTTGTGTTGGGATTTTAGGCACAAATTTTCTTGTGCAGTGAAAGATGAACCATGATTCAAGATAGAGGACAGGAACAAGTAGAAGAACCGTGACAATGTGTGGTTTAACTGTCTATTTTTACGGAAAAAAAGATAACAATCTATTATATACAGAAATAATGATCGCAAAATTCACTCTCTCATTTAGTATATGTGGTTTTAAACCGAGTCTCTCACCATCTCTCCACACTCTTTAGCCTCTAACATAGTTTAAATATCTTACTGAAAATGAACATTGAAAATCGAAGCACCAAATCTAACAATTTGTTTGGCCGTCCACTTGGAACAAACTGAGGGCAATATTCCTTTTGGACTCTCATTTTCACCATTCAAATGACTTAGAATCTTACTTGCGAACTTCCTGTTTACAGATTTGTGCTCTTTAATAAAATGCACTACGATTAATGTCGTTACCAGGCGCATTACATTCCGGGTCTTGTAATAGAACTAAGTTGATCTCCTTGTATGATAGGTTAATTATGTACACTTTAATACTTTTGAACAATGCCGATGCTGTTTTGTTGAAGAACCTTTGATGCCACGTTCTTATTGTTATTTGTTCCTATCTCCACCGGATCTGTTTTCGGGAGAAACCTTTTGGTTGTGGATGCACATTTGTCTTGGCTCGAATTTGTTTAACTATCATTTCGGCTGATACATTTGTGAATGATTTGTTTGCTATATTTGCTAGCTTCATGGCCTTAAATTAATAGCTTATCGTTAATCAATACGTGAATTTCTTATAATTAAATAATAGGTGATCTTGTGTTATAGTTGTATTAATTCGGGTATAATTAATCAAGTCCCCTTTTGAGCCCTTCATATATTGATCATAACAATTACCGTCCCATTATTGCAATCCTGTAAATTTTCTTAGATTTCTTTTAGGTTACATTTTTAAAAATTCGAGTTTTTTGTTATAGTGTTTAAAAGTAATTTTCATATTTTAAAAAAAAAACCAAAAATACAGAAGTTGTAGAACAAATTGCACATTTTTTGAGGCAAAAAGTTCGCAGCTGCAACATAAAACCCTATATTGTCTTTTACGCCCTTGTTTTGATGGTGGGGAGGGGGAGAAAAGGGAGTATTAGTTATTTTTTTTTGTATTTTTTTTTTTGAATTAGGGCTTCAATTATATATTGCTAGCTCCATCATCCATCTTCGATCCCTGAGTTTGAGTTTGGGCCTAGTCGTTAAATTTTAACTCAAGCCCAATTTTAAAAACTTCAAAAAACTATCGACTAAAAGTAGAGAAGAGGCTCCGGGCCCAAGTTAAGCTTGGGCTGAGCCCGGTGAAACCGGAGATTAGGCTGGGACTGCATGGCTAGCTACAAGCCTACCTCAAGCCCAAATCATAGGCCAGGCGCTCCACATTAAAGCGTTAAATGACGGTATCGCCCTCCTTCAACTACGAATTTAGACAAGATTCAAATCAAACATGCATCATGCCTGCATAAGGGCAGAAATGGAAAATAAGAATGGTATCAAGTCCTTTATCCAGAAATCAAACATGCAATATTGCAACGTCATTGGATTATTTTATATTCTCCGAAATTTAATCTGAACACTTACCAAACGTCAGGTTGGACTATATGCTCTAGTTATTTTTATTTTTTTTCACAATCGATTTCATAGACCACCTTATCCAATCCCATTCACTTGGTGGTTGGCTAGCTACTTGTGTTTTCAAGTTGTGCTCCTTGTGAACTTGTTGCATTTTGTGTCAAATTTCCAGACTAGGTTGAAGTCCCTTTTCTTTGGATTCAAAGCCTTGTGCTAATTTCTCTTGTTAAAATCAAATTGAGACAAAAAAGTGAATGAAAAACACTTTGCGACACTTGTACAACCAACAAGTATCGCAAAGTGAGTTCAATTGTATACTTATATTCATACAAGTTTCCGAGTTCATCTGGAATAAAATTGTTTAAGGGTTAGGACGGGTCATTGTTTCTCCTCACTTGCATAGTTGAGATTCGAATCCCCAAAACGCGATCGGTCCTTGAACCTAATAAGATGTATATGTTATTTTGTTATAGGGATATATTTAGGTATTGGACATTACTAGCTGTGGCGTGGTGAATTATATAATTTGAACCGGCATTTCTAATAGAAATTATTTTAAAATTTAGGCCTAATTTGTGATAATAGTTTATTGACTTATTTTATATTATTCATTTTACTCTGTATTATATCTTTTACCCTACTCCTCTTGTGAATTTGAAAAGTGAAAGTTATTTTTTTTATTATTTATAAAAAAATTTTACTTTTCAAGAAGAATCTAAACAAGAAATTTTTTTAAGTCTTAGATACTTGTTTCAAAAATAGGAAATTGGATAATAGCTTGATATAATCTACCATCCAATTTTCTGAATAAGTATTTAAGACAAAATATATAGAAATCACACAAGTTATAACCAAACGGGGATGAGAAAGAGATGATGACCGACAATGAAAGTCACCGGTAGAGGAGGAGGAGAAAGAGATGGGGTGGTCGGTTGATTGAGAACTCCTATTTTCACATTTGGTCTCTCTTTCTTTTTTTATTTGGAGGTCGATCGATTGAGAACTTTTATTTTCACGTTTGGTCTCTCTTTCTCTCTTTATTTGGAGGAGAAAGAGATGGGGTGGTCAGTCGATTGAGAACTCTTAATTTTACTGTCTCTTTTTATTTGGAGAAAGAGATGGGGGTGGTTGGCCAACTGGGAACCCCCACCTTCACCTTTGGTCTCTCTTTTTCTCTTTATTTTACCACTTAAAATGGCTTATTTTATTTTGCAAAAATCTCATTTATTCCAATGCCTAACGGTGTAAGGTGCAAAATTCTCAAATAAATGGGGATTGGAGTTGGAAAAATAATTCAGCATTCTGCAGTATACTTTTGTGCCGTATGATTAATTGAACACTCATAAATGTGGTGAATTTTATACAAATAAAAAGTGTGGAATTTAATACTATGTACTAATGTAAGTGTCTGATTATTCTGGTGATATAAAAGTATTTTATTTGTAAAATTCTTTTTGAAAAAAAAGAAAAGAAATTAGGTGATCGATTGTGGGGCATCATGGTGGGATACATTAAGTTTATAACTTATATATTATAAGTTTTTTAACAGTAAAATATTTTTTTTATTCAGTATTTTGTGTTTGACTAGAATTGATAAAAATAAAATTAATACTTTAGTATTAAATAGTTACGGCTTAAGTATGTTTTCATTGTAACTTTTGTTTTTTATATTATATTCGTATTATTTGGTATTTTAAATATTTGAATTAATTTAAAATTATATTAAATTTTGAGTAGCTTACAATAATATTAAAATTATTGCAACGTTAACAAATTGAACTAAAAGTAAGTACAAGAATTTCAACTTGAGATAAAAAAAATACAAATAACAATAAGTACCATTTGTGAACCATTTAATATCATCAAAATTAAAAAAGTTTAAATATTTTTATATTGAACTTAAATTTAAACAAGGTTCTAAATCTACCGAAAAATCGGGAGCATTAAGCGGCAGCTTTGCTTGCCTATCCCAGGGTAGGTTTTGGAAATATTATTATGTAGCATTATTTAGGTGTTGCTCTTATTTAATTAAGTAAGAAAAAATTATTTGCGTAAGATAATATTGACCATTTTTGTTGAACAAAAGAAAAATAAAAATAATTCACTTAATATATATTGTATATTTTTATTTATAAAAAATAATACAAAAATAATATCACGAATAGTAATATGAAATTACCTAACAATTTTCTCATTTTTGGCCTTGTTTGTTGTGATAAATTAGATTACTAGTCCTCAAGCATGATATTATCTTATGTTTGGATGCAAAATTAGTCACGTGACAATTAGTTCATAATGGACTTTGGTATCTTATAAACGAAAGATAATGAATCATGAGGGGAAGGGTGGGATATTGTAGCCACGGATTAGAGGACATATGGGATAAGTGAATTATATATAAAATGATACTTTTACCCTTGACATTTTATATTTTGTTAATTCATATACTTCATTGTTAAATAATTATCATTTTTTCTTATCATATTTTATTGAGGACAACAGTTATCGAAAGTGCTGCACATTTGATTTAATAGTAAAAAGTAATAAAAGAGATAAACAAAGAAATGAAAAAAAAAGCCCGACGTGGAAAATATAAAAGAAAAATATTTTTTTCCTTTCTTAAGAAAAAAAACCTAATCCCTATTAAATAAAAAAAATTAAACTTTTGTTATGATCGATGCAAGATTGATTAAGAATTGTACGAGAAAGCTTACAAATTCATATATCCAAGGGCATAATTGGTACTATAAGTTTAATATTAAGTTGATTTTTTTATAAACAAATATAAGATTAGATTAAATGAAGAAAAATAGAGGTGAATATCATTGATTTAGGCAAGAACAATATCTAATAAAAATGTTATACGATGACTAATCATAGAAGTGGTAATTTTTCATTGGAATTGTTTGACAAAGTTATTGTTAATAATTTTAAATTTTTTAGTATTAATTTTAATTATAAGTTATAAATTTTATTAAACACTCACAATTTTTACTAAAATTTATAACTATTATTAGGGTAATTTAGTATTAGAACTTATTTTAGGTTTTATTTTATTATTAGATCCTATAAATAGAACAACTTTTGCATAGGTCCATTTTAAAATGGGATTCCCAAACTATCCTTACTTTTAATTATCTATTCGTGCCTCTCAAAAATTTCTTAGAACGGTTCCGAAAAGATTGTTTCCACTTTCGATTCAAATCTTTCATTTCGATAGAAAGGTACCGAATGGCTCCAAAAATCAGCAAAATCTTAAGAAGATTGGACTGATGGATACGGATATAGTTTGAGATGTGGATTCAAAAGGCAAATGACGATCAAATCAGCGATAATCTGAAAGGGTCTCATTCTTATCCGATTCAAAAGGTAAAAATGGAACTTTCTATCATCAATGAATCATTGTTTACCCCCATTTTGAAGCCCTAGTTTCAATTGGTTGGTTCTTGCCCTGTTCAAGTAGTCTAGGTTTTTTCTTCATTGTTGGTTTTCAATATGGTGATAATGAAACAACTTATCTTTTAGGTACTATTTTTGCTTCAATATTTGATTCATTTTTGTTTGCTATTTGCATAGTTGTTCTCATTTTGCACTCATGAATATATATGACTATTTTGTTTGATGTTCATGAACTGTTGTAGTGCTTTGCTTCAATATATGAACTATTGTAGTTGCTCTCATTTGTATCATTTGCTCATGTTTTGATACAAAAATGATGTGGTCATGTGTATCATTTTTGACATTGTTCTTGTTTGATGTTCATGAACTGTTGTAGTGCTCTGCTTCAATATATGAACTGTTGCAATTGCTCTCATTTGTTGTTGCATGATGATGATGAACTGTGTATTTATCATGAACTGATGATGTTCATGAACTTTTGTACTCGGTGTGGTTTTGCTTCACATTTAATTCATTTTTGTAAGTTGTTTTCTGTTTGATGAAAATAATATGAAGCAATGGAATTTGACACATAAAACTTTGATTCATTTTTATAAGCTGTTTGCATGTTGATTCAATTTAAGGCTCAGTACCATTGTTTAATTTTGCTATTATTTTTTTGTAATGCTCTGTTTTTGTTCTCATTTGTTGTTCTTTGCTTCATTCATATGTATCATTCTTTTGATTTCTTGATGTGTATCATGTTAAGAAACTGTAAGTTGATTCATTTTTATGGTTTCTTGCTTCATTAATTTGATTCATTTTTATGATTTATGCTATCATTTGTTGTTGCATAATGATAGGACTCACTTGATTTAATTTCAGTTACAAATTATTTTAGAATAATATGTTCTTGATGTGTATCGTGTCAAAGAAAACTTATGGCTTCACACATTATTAATGTCTACCATTTTTAGTGAATTGATTAATATGTATCATTTCAGGTAATGGGATTCTTTATGAATATATCATTTCTCTAAAATCGCACCTTATGGTATTAATAGAACTCGTTGCAAACATCAATCTCCGCTAAGTGCATTTTACCGCGCTAAAAAAGAGACAATTTTGGTACCCATTGGATGTATTGCGGAAGAACAAATCGAGGTATGCAAAATGCTACAAATATGACGATGGTATTTTCAACGTTATCAGTACATATGATCCATCGACCTACAAGTTTAGAATTGATCGTACTACTATCTCATTTATCAAAGTGAATTAAATCATTTTCCCAAATCGACTAGCATTCGGAGAAATGTATCATTTGTAAGAATGCATTACTGTAATAATTAGTAAGGAGACATTGCTATAATAAAGAGACATTGCTATAATAATTAGTCTCATTGTAACTTTCATTTTAAACATCGTTATAGGGTGGATGTTCTTTTTCTGTTGCAATATATAATAAAGCTTGACAACAGTTCATTTTTTATAATTTTCTTGTATAATTACTGTATCATTATTATTGAACAATTGGTCATTATTGTATCGTTTGTATTATTTTCTGCAATTTTAACAAATATGATGCGACCAAATGGTAAATAACAAAAAAATAACATTAAATGAATAAATCAATACATTATTGCAAAAAATAGAGCAAACCTAAATCCGCCATAACAAGCAGATGCATACTAATATTCCTCGTTACCAACACAAACATTACTTGTAAATCTTTTTCATTATCAAGAATACAATTGGAGTATCTCGAAAATAAATATCTCATTGATATTGACTCAACATCAATACTGTTCTATTTACACTGCACACAATATACCAATATATCAAATCTCCAACTATATTTGCGCATCATAATTATTGGGTTGTCCATAACTTTTCCGTCCAAACAAAAACTGCACAACAAACTCACAAAAGAAAATAATGCATACTTAATAGGTAAATTCATGTGTCTTTAAAATAATACAAGTAAATCTCAGATTCATGTGTATCTTTAAATTATACAAGTAAATCTCACGTGTCTTATTATCTGTGGTTTTCAAGGCACAAATGAATCACACGATATTTTGTTTGATATTACAAATTTTAACGTGTATTATTTTAGGAAATTTGCATATTGTAGTAGGCACAATTGTATCATTTTAAGAAATTTTAATGCGTACCATTTTAGAAAATCTCGTATGATATTGCATTTGGCACAATTGTACGTTTTATTTTTAGAAAATCTTACAAATCATTTTTACGTGTATCAATTTTACAAAATAATTTGTGTATAATTTTAAAAATATTATTGTCATGTGTATTATTTTCGACAGTGTTATTATTTTATTTGTATCATTTGATAATATTATGCAAAAAAAAATGATGCTTCATTATTGAACAAGTGGTGTCATTTTCTGCAAGTTATAGTTAATGTATTATTTTCTGTAATTTATGGTATCATCATTGTATCGTTTGTATTATTTTTTTGTAAATTTAATAAATACGATTCGACCATGTGGTAGATGATGAAATCGACATAAAATGAATATTCCATAACATTATTGCAAAAAAAAAAACAAAAAAAAACAAAAGCACCCAAAATCTTCCATAAACATATTTTTTGCAGCAAAAAAAAGTTTTAATTGAACCTGAATGAAATTTCTAAAACTGGACGATTAGACGAAAGTGCAAAGTACATTTAAAACTGGTATAAGAACTTATCCGGAATACAAACGATGGAATAAACAATCATGTTGATTTTATAAATCAAAATAAAATATTTTAAATCTGCACAAAGAATTCCAATCGAAACGCCATTAACGGCAAGCAAAGATGAAACACACAATTAAACACGATCGGACGTAGTAAACACACAAAATCAATAACAGTGCATATACTATTAGCACAACCAGAAGCATGTAGATGGTTTGAACGAAACACAACTGGAAGGAAACTACCATTTGAATGCCAGATTTTGTGCAAAAAATCTTTTCATTTTACGTATAATGCCAATAAAATCAACAAAAGGTATAATGGTCCATTTTTTATCTGAAATTTTAAAAAAGTATTTTATAGAATGCACAATTTTTGATAAGAATTAATCCTCAAACTACCTTCTTAAAATGTGACCTATTATTAATTTTCGCTAACTTGAATTAAAATTGATAAAGAGTATAATAGTTTATTTTTTATCTAAATTTAAAAAAAAAGACTTTATAAAATACAAAATTTTTGATAATGATTAATCCCCAACCATCTTCTTAAAATAGGAGTTATTTTTAATTTTTATTTATTATTTTTTATTAATAATAAATTGTAATTTTTACTAAACGTTAATAACTTTTATTATAAATTATAAATTATTAATTTTAATAATACTAAACATCACCAACCCCCTCAGAGTCGCAACAAACATGGCTTTATTTCATTGTTTTCTACATTGTTGTTGGTGGTGGCGGACGGTGACGAAGTGGTGGCAAAGGAGTCAAAAGTAGCACTAAAACCACAGCTGACTATAAGAAGGAACGGCCGCCCAAGACGGCAACACCAATGGCGACCTGCACGTGAAGACACCGATTAGTGGGGGACATCAATCAACATCATGTGAGGTCAGGTCACCAACAACTTCTTTATTGCTCGGCCATTCTCACGTGCACGTGTTTGTCTCAGTTTAATACCCCTGTTTGGGATAATTAATTATTTGTTAATTTAATTTAATTTATTTTCATTTTTAGCGAATATTTTTTATTATTTAATTAAATTATTATATTTTTTTGATTATTTTTATCTAGATAAGTTAAAAAAATAAATATTTTTATTAAAATATAAAAAAAATTTAAAAAATAAAAATAAGCTAATTAATCAAATTTTATGTTACTTATTTTTATCTCTAGTGAATTTTTTTTATTTTTTGATTAAATTTTTTTATTTTTTAAGTTTATTTCATTGAGATGATTCAAAAAAATATAAAAAATTAGTCAAAAAATTAAAAAAAAACAAAATTTTTAATATTTAGCCCAAACATAACCAATATATATAAAAAGTTATATATATGTATATAAGAATTCTGCTAATTATTATTTATTAGACAATTAATAATAAGTAAGAAGAACTCGGTTTGATATGCTGAATAAAATTGAATTGAATATAAGAGTTAATTAATATTGTGAGTCTCGCATATTTTTTTTTAATATCAAGAGATTATAGAATAAATTACGTGGTCAGTAAACAATTTAATTCATATTTGGTTATGGTGAGATAAAGAATGAGATTTGAGTTATAAAATAATTTTTAACTGTTAAAAAAAAAAATTAAAGTCAAGTACTAATAATACTAAATGCCTGTTATTATTATTATCATGAATGGGTATTACAAATTCAACATTTGCTAAATTATTAATCTCAATTCCGTAATACAAATGCGTGATAATTATTTTAATAAGACAAAAATTCTTTTGTGTGTTTTGTTTCTAATTCAATCTAATTCCCTCGATCCAAACATGCTTAAAGTGTATAAATATTTGTCAAGAATATATTAATATTTGTAAATATAATAAAACTTATTTTTGAAAATATATTGGTATTAAATAAAATTTGTTTTGGTTGTTTTATTATTCAGTGCCCGATGAATAATAATTAACATAACCCAAAAAATAAAATATGTTGACATTCTGGCAATTTTATGGTAAATTCATTTCATTTGTAGTTTTATAAAGTTACATTTCATCCCAAGATTTTAAATTTTATTAAAATTCATCTCATTTCATTGGTGTTTATTATGAGAGAAAAATGTGAGATAAAAATGAATAAAAAAATTGTTGCATAGTAGAAAGGTTATGATAGCCTAAAAAATTGATAAAGAATAAAGAGACGAATATGATAAGGGAGGAGTTTAATATGATTAAAGTTAATATCTTAATTTTAACTAAAATTAATATGATTAAAATTAAGATATTAAATTTAATATGATTAAACTTAATATCTTAATTTTTTGAATTAACAATTGACTAACAAAACAGGATAAGTTTAGTTGTAACGAGGGTTAAAATCTCAAAAATAAAAGATAATTTCTGTTAAAATATTTGCTATGTATTTTACCCCAAATGAAACACTCAGTGAGTTTTTAAAATTAAAGTTGGATAATTTTTTATTTAAAACACTTATCATTTTTTAGAACATACTTTATTTTATAATTTTAAGACACAATTTAAAAAACATACTATTATTTCTCGCAATTGATTTTGTTTCTACTCACATTGAAACATATTTAGTGTTTTTTTTTTTAAATCTCCACATTTTCTCCTTTTATCTCTCTTTCTTGGTTTTTTAATTTAATATTTTTAATTCCTTGTAATTGCATGATTGAATAAATAGCTTTTTTTATTTAAATTATACTTATTGTTTATCTTTTTAATTTTTGTGAACCAATTTTATAACTATAATTGTTCGATTAATTTAATTTTTTTTATTAATAATATTTCTTAACAAATTTTACAAAATAAACTATTTAAATTATCGAAATAAAATCAAGATATAGCTAAATCAAGCCCCAACAAAACCTCTTTAAAATTTCAACCAGGGAGGATACTAATACCTGTCCAATAATAGGTGTGTAACAATTGATAGTTACTTTAAGGCTTGTTTATTGTGGGAAAACTGAGGGAATGGTTGGGATTAGGGCCATGAGAGTCACCAAATTTTTTGTTTTCTTGAAATTAACAGTCTTGCAATTGTATGGTCGGATTAAGATTAATAGTTCAGTATATATCGGGTTATTTTGAAATAATTAATACTGGCCCTTGATATTATTAGTATCATATTTTAAATTATTATTATTTTTTATTTAATAATTAATAATAGCTCTATAATTCTTATCTTATTTTTTGTTTCGCTTAACAAAACGTGAATCAAATTTTTTAATGTATACACATTCTTATCTATAATCCTGTAGTATTAAAAAAAAAATGTAGAATCTCAATATTAGTTATCTTTCATATTTTATTCAAACTAAACTGAAATAACAAATAAGTCCTTAGACCATGTTTGAAGTTAAAGATTGGATGTTCGAATTAAATTAATTATATGAAGTTAGGGGTGTAAACGAGCTGAGCTAAGTCGAGCCTAGCCTATTCAAGTCGAACTTTCAAGAGTTTGAATTTTTTTGGCATTGTTTAAACTCAGCTTGAACTCGAATAACATTTTAATAATTGTTCAAACTCAGCTCGTTTAAAAGTTGACATGTTCGAGCTCCGCTAAAACTTGACTCGAATGACTTAAACAAGCAAGCTCATTAAACTCATATTTAAGCATTTTTTTCAAGAAAAATCAATTTTCTTGTCATAAACTTAAGAAATCCAATTTAGTAAGTGTATTTGTATATACTCTTAAATGAATTTCACCAACTTTAAAAAAGCTTGTACAAGTCGGGTCAAATTTATACAAGAGTTGAACTCGTTTAAAAAATGAGTTTAATTTTATATTTATGAATAATGCGTTTATTAAATGAATCGAACACATGAAATTTATCTGAACTGAGCTCGAGTTGTTCATGAATAGTTTGGTTCGTTTGCATTCCTATATGAAGTATATTTTTATTTTATATTTGTTTATTAGACTTGTGTCCAAATTGATTATTCGTATTGGACTCCGTATCACATGTATGAGAGCGAATTAATCTTAGGGGAACATGTGGGATATTTAATCAAAAGATTAGATAGGTAAGAGATTAAAGTGTGAAAAGATAATTTTGCCTTTTTATTTTACTTTCACAATAATTTTAATTTTTAACTACTTGTATATCTTTATTTTTAACTTCTTAAATATCTCTCAGATAGATATTAGTGACATCTTTTTGTTTTTTATATTTTGTTCTTTTTTTTTACTTTTTATTATTATTTTTATTTTTATTGTTATATTTTTTTACTTGGATTAGTTAGGATTAAGTTTTAATCAACTTTTTACTTTGCAATATTGTCAATGATTGTTTTTACTTTTATTTGTTCATCTATGAGATTATTTATTTATTTTTATCTGTTTAAATTGTTATTATGCTTTATTCTAAACCCACTTAAAGTCATAATGATGTGGGCTATACGAACCAATAAATAGAATTTTAAGTTAATTTATGGAAAATTTGTCAAATATAAATTTTAACCAAAAAGTTGAACTTTGTAAGTATAGAACAATGTAATTTTTAAATGTAAGACTTACCTCAAATTTCTCAAACAAATTTTTTGTCCTAACGTTATTATTCTCAACTAATCCTTATTAAAATAAACAAATGAATGATAAGTATTTATTTTATGTAGTAAACTGGACTAAAGGGGAGACATCTAATCCAAAGTATTTAGTATCCTAGGACAATTAATTATGAGACAATTAATTATGAGACAACTAATCTAGTTTAAACCATCAAATTGGCTTTATAACTCATTATTTTAAAAAAAAAAAAAACTAGTGTATTTATAGTTTTTTATTTGTAATTCCTAAAATCTAAATCAACAAATTATGATCTGTTAAATTTATAATTGTAACAGATATTTATAATTTTTGATTGAAATTGTTAATCACATTTTTAGTTATATTCTATAAATTCATAATTTTATTTACACCAAACAATCTAATTGTTTTTAATGCTTCAAATTTGAACTTAATTAGTTTATAATAGGGTTGAACATGATCTGAATTGGTCCAATTCTGTCCAAAATTAGGAACTAAATTATTGGTAGCAGTTCTAAGTTTTTGAAAACTACGTATAGACAGGTAACATAATCAAACTAGAACAAATTCATAAAAATAGTTTGATTCAAGGTTCTTGCTAAGACCCCGATGGCGATAGCAAAGGCACATCAATGAGGACAAGGCACACTGATGAGGACGACAAAGATGCGGCAAGTGGAGGCAGCAAGCCAAAGATGTGTGATGGAGAGCAAGAAGTTTAGGTTTTTTGGCAAATTTTAGTGTTCTTGCAAACAATTCGTTGGCAAATTTGACTAATACAGTTCGGTTCGATTTTATAACTTTATTAATTAAATTTGCTATGTAAAATAACAATTCGTTCAAACTGTACAATTTAATCATGTCAATTCGAATTACTTGTTTACCTCTTATTTTCTTAGCAACCCTTCTTTATTATTGTTATTAATTTCTTATCCTCCCAAATTTTAACCTTTTTCCTTGGGGTTGGTGTGGGTCCTACCGCCCTCACGTGTGGGTGAAGATTCTGGTTGCAGTTTTGATTGTGTGGTTGGGATCTTGGACTTTCAGACCAGTAGTTAATTGAATGTTTTGCCAATTTGTATTTTGGGTAGTTGCCAACTTGGGATTGTCAAACTATTGTTTGTTTTCAACTTTATTTTATTTTTTTCACATTTCTGCCACATCTTCCAATGCAAGAAGTGTGCCCTTTCCTAATTTTTTTTGACCGTTTGGATATGTTTTCGTTTAAGAGCGTAAACAAATCCTAAAACTTTTAAAACATCATTTTTTTTTTAATTTTTAATTTTATGTATTTCATAAAAATCGTTGTTATTTTTTTTAAAAAAAGTATCCTATCAAACAAATTTACATAACTGGTCCCGTTTAGTTAACTTTACTTATTTATTTATTGACTTATAAATAAAAAAATAAATCACATTATTTAGATAATTAAATAAGTTAAAAATTAAATAAGCAAATAAGCTCGTTTAGGTAGCTAAATAAACAAATAAACTGACTTATAAGCCAAATAAGTAAATAAACCCGTTTGAATAACTAAATAAGCAAATAAATAAATAAATAAATAAACAAATGACTTAAATACTTTTTGGCTTATTTACTAATAAGTAAATAAATCAATAAACAAATAAACAAATAAACAAAGAATAGCTAAACGGGCCAGTATTCTTTATTCCATAATTTTTATTAGATTTTCATCGAGATATAATCAAAGGTTCTATGCGAGCCTAAAGACATGAAACAGTTATTTTAAAACTCTTTTAAGCAAATGTGCAATTCTTGATTTTTTGGACAAAAAAGGAAAATCATCACTTTTATCTTTAGACTGGTGACACTTATTTTTGACATTTGACAATTGAATAAAAAAGGGAGCTGAATTCAAAATTTCAAATTCTAGAGAAGAAAGAGAATAAAAAAGAAAAAGAAAAAAGGGAGTAAAACAAAAAAAGTCAAAAACAAAAGAATAGAGAAAGTAAGTAATTGATGCTAATAGCCTCCACAAAGACTTTGAAATCATTCATTTAAGTTTCGTTTGATAACTTAATTTTTTATTTTTTAAAAACCTATTAAGAAGTAGTTTTAAGCTATTATGCGAGAGAAAATTTGTAATTTGAGAATTAATTTTTTTTTATAACTTTTAAGTAAAAAAAAGAAACTTAGACTTTAAACTAGAACCAAACGGGAGCTTAATTAATGGCAGAGACTTAAAAAGAAGTGAATCTTTCGACTTTTGGAACACCTCAAGTTTTGGATCCTTAGATTTCGTGCAATGTATTTCTTTAATCACGATTCCCAATCCCAACCATGACAATGCCATAATTGTTGCCAGTGGTGTCTTAAATTCAATTTGTATTACTCCTATTTTATATTTTAAGACCCATTCCATCCAATTAATTGATGAATAGTTGACCCATTTTATTATATTGTATGTTTTTTTAAACCCAATTCTACTTTAGTTTTTTTTATTATACAAAGCGCTATTTGCGGCATCTAAAGTGATGCTGTAAGAATTATATATATGTGCGTGTGTGAGTGTGTGTGTTATAATCTCCTTGTGTTGTTCTTGTTCATAGTGATTCATCTGCCAATCTGTGTTGATATGATTGCTCTGTTTATTAATCTCTCTCTATTTACCATCCAACACAACAATAATAAGTCTTAGCATTCACAACATGCATGTCATTCTCAGAGAACTCTAAGAATACCCCCAAAAAGTAATAATAATACCCACAAGCATTAGGCACTAGTAACAACCCCCGGACATGCAATGCAATTCCAATGTTTCACTCATGGCTCAATGCACAATACCCCAACTTGGCATGGCCCAAAACAAATAGTAAGTAGACAACCTTCGGGCGTCTCCCGCAGTCATTGGTATATAACATTGGACATGCTACAATCACAAAACACTATAATTTGACAATTCATGTGATTCGATAGTGCAAATGTCATTAGAGGTGGCACAAAATTCGGTATTGCAGAATCATCGCAGGTCCTCTAGAGCTACTTTCTTGATGTCAAGCCAAATTTTGGCAATGAGGCTCCCTTGGCATGCCATCCGAGATGCTCTTTTCTGTGCTCTTTTCGTGGAGAGAATGATTTCTATAACATCAACTCATACCACAATGTTGAGTCGCAAGCCAGATGTCATCCTCTTGTTTACTCGTACGTGTCATCCATCAAAACTCAACAGAAGATGAGGCTTCTATGTGAAGGAGGAAAAATAGTTACAGAAGTTCATATAAAATTTTCCGCAACTCACTGCAACCACAAGGATCTTGAAATATAATGCAACGCATAATCATAACATGCAGCTAAGTAACAAGGGCGGGAACACACTGCAAATTAAAACACGCAAGCTTCATATCGTATTTTAAGACATCAATGTCTTTTAAGTCCTAACACAAACAGGCATCACGCGATATTCAACAAAGCATACACTTCTGTCCGTTCCTAAGAAACATACCTCTAAATGGAAATTTTCTACTATGTTTCTAGCAACAAGCCAAAGAGAGAACTTAGAAATTTCTTCATTGATTATTCACAATTTGCCTTCACCGACAACCAAATAACAAAATCTACTATGCAAATGTGCTCAAAGGGCCTGTCTGGTTTGAAGAATCCAGTCCACTCTCAGCATTTCGCAGCCCTGTAATCCATTTCCTGCAAAGAAAATTTCCCAACTTTGATTTTTATGAGTTCTTCTCCAAGTGAGATTTGATGCATTAAGAATCAAAAAAAAAAAAAAAAACTTGCAAGCATTTCAAGAGATAGGCAGGCTAAAGAGCATTTCTACCCTAATCCTTCCAGGAGATTTTTTCAAGGCTTTCAAAGGACTCCTATGATCTTACTAGATCTTGTTAAACATGATATTTGCCTTAAATTTGATCGTTTTGAGTCTGCTAAACATATCAGTCTTAATGGGTCCATTCGAAACAATGTCTATCCCCAGTAGTGTTTTTGTTCATTGGTAGCTTTTGGATTTACTTCTATTATTCATTCGTATGAGTTCTTCCAAGGACAGGGATTTGGCACAGCAGTCAGGTTGCTCTGAGCCTCATCGGTTCGAATCATGGAAACAACCTTTTTGCTTACATTCTAGCTTTCACATACCACGTAGTGAGAGAGTCTCGTACAAGAAGTTTCCCTTTTTTATTTGTTTGATGTCTTCTCCATGTATTGGAAGGGGTTTCCCCTCCGTGATACTTGTGTTCTTAGTTCTTACCACAAAACTCACTTACCACCCAAAAAAATTGCAGCATTAACTTCTAGATTTGATATTGAGCAGGGAAAATAAGGAGTTTGAAATTAGATCAATATGATCTTTCTGCATCCCAAACCAAATATCAATATCCAATTATTTACAAGCTGAGAATGGGCATTAAATGGGTTTCCAAAAACTTCACAACGGCTGAAAAGTGTGGAAAAATTAAGATCAAAATGTACAATTGATAAGCAAGATTATTTATTTACCTCCCAAAGTTGTTGCTGCCCGAATCCAGTACAATTGTCAATCTTCTTACTGTTTTTGTGAAATCACTGCAATGAGGACAAGAAGAGAAGAAAGAGATCATAAATTATAAAACTGGCAATCTTAATGTTTTTCTGTCATGCAAATCTTGATATCAAATTCCAATCATGATTATGGCATTACCTGAAAGGTTCATCTCCAGTTTGTTTAATGGCACCAGTTGCATCCCTGTAGAGCACTTGGCACGGCGTCCCCGACCTCTCTATCCCAAACATGTTTGTGAGGCTTTTGTATAGCTCTTCGTAAGACCCAATAACCGAGAGGTCAAGAGTCCGGCCTACATCCTCCGACTCCATGAACACTTTGCAGTGACTAGTATTGAGCCCAAGTTCAGTCTTTTCTGGAATCCCATCCGATGAACTTTTCCTGGAGAGAACTTGTGAAACCGCAACACTGGAACAGCCACGGGCGATCTGCTGTTCTGTCAGTATTGGTTGTCCAAAAAGTACAAACTGGGGTGTTTTCACATTATCAGTTTTCTCCAATAGTACCTCCAACTTGCTATTGGAATTCCCCATTGTTAACAAACAAGATATATTCTCATTGCTAGTTCTGTGACTTGAAACCAAGCCATCAGATATTTTAGCATGTGAATCAATCCGCTGCAAGCTTGATCGGAAAAGCCCCAACTGAAGTTTGTCGTTAAGGCGGAGATCCGATAAAGGTATTCCAAATTGAGCATGCCTGGCTCCCTGTATGCCTGCAGGACCGTTGTCGGATAGAAAACACGAAGGACTGATATGCCCTAGGGGGTTTGCTGAAAATGACGGCATTGAAAATTGGCCATCAAAGGGAAAGTCTGGATGATGTGGTAGCCGCAGCTTCTTTCGTGGTGGTGAAAAGGGTGACGTGTGAATGATGGGCATGCTTGATACTAACTCAACAAGCCATGGGTTGACGCGCTTCACATTTTGTAGCAAATCTGGTTCATCCCATGTCACCTGCAAGATAGTTTTGAAAAGACAAAGATGAAGAAAAAAGTGATTATTGAAAGAGCAGGACGCGGAGCAGTAACACGGTGGGAATATTTTAGGAAGCAAAAAAAAAAATCAAATGCATGTGTTGTCCAAACGAAAAGTTCAGTACAGAATATTCCTCAAAATAAATTTTAGCAAATTAAAAAAAAAAAAAACAACAAAACAGAGTTACAAAATCCAAATTTAATTAAGAAATATCAGTTAGGATAAGATTGGAATCTAGAACTTCTTAGGTTAGATTGGAATCTAAGAATCTAGAACTTCTTATGTTAGAAAAGACATCTTATTTTAAACTATGCCAAGATTCTTGATGCATCAAACCTGAAGGATCAGAAACAACCTTAAGAAATATTATTTCAGCTAGTATTCATGCTCTAACTATATTTAATCAAATACTTCTATAATGGGAAGATAGACAACAGAAAGAAATTGTCGATCTGCAGAGGAAGGCAGTTATTGGAATAAAAAAGTTGACCAAGTGGAATCTGAGGGATACAGATTCAGAACAAGAAATTTGAGAGAATAGAGTTACATGCTTAATAGGAATATAAAATAGTAAAAGGGATACAGATTTTACAATACCTGGAGAAGCCTCCAAGGGGAATTAGGCCAGTGGATGGGGTCAGCAACCTGAACAGAAGCAACAGTTCCCATGAACCAGCTAATTCGGGAATCATCGGTTTCGAATGGCATTTTGAACCTCATCCCAGAGCACCACTGAATCCTCATTGAAGCCCTCACAGATGAAGCCTTAATGCAGAACTCTGGAGTGCTTGCCCGTGGGTAATATATCACCTCAAAGGGCTGCCCATTAGCCGCAAGTGATGACGCTTCAACTACATCTTCAGGCCTTACTCTACCCCTTCTCCTCAAACCGCCACCACAGCTCATATTCCCATTAGAACCATTTCTCATTAGTTTGTTCTCATCTTCCCTCAAGAACACCGAGAATGCCCCATATGGAGAAACACAATTTCCAGAGGCAGAATTCCAGCCAGAGGGGGACTCAGGGCCACCACAAGATCCTCTCTTGGCCCGTCGGATTCCAACACAAAGATCCCCATTCTCTGCCCTCAAGAACACAATTGAATCCCCTGCAACCAGCTTCTTCTGGTTCACAAATGTACTCCACCCCGTGGTCAACAAATGCCTCCTTGGCGTCCCTCTGTAAATATGCCTAAACTTCCAAATCTCACCATGAACATCTTTCACAATAACTGTTTGAACTGGGGGATCAGCCGAGTAATCCAATCGGGGAAAGATAGTCTCCGCACAGTACCGAGGAACTGAAAATCCACCACCGTTATTTGCATCCGACTGAGTCAATGTTTTCGCGAAAGAAGCGGGTTTTTCAGGGGACTCGGATCCATTACTCACCAAAATCCCGTCATCATCGCAATCAGGCTCGTTGCTTCTGATCGGAACCAACCTAATCTTTGCATAAACTTCATCAGATTCAGCGTCGGCCATGAATCTCACTGCAGCAACCCTGCAGAGGACCAGCACCGGAAGCCTCGGCAAGTCCCCGAAATCAACATTTGTTAGGGCATGCTCAGCGTGGCCCTGTGGGAAGTAGAAAACTTTGGAATTTACCTGAGGCATCTGGACCATTCCTCCGGCGCATGCATGCCACAGTTGAGAGTCCAAACTCTTCTCTACCTCCTTCATCGCTTCTCGCTCTTTAAAGCAATTTTCGCAACCTCTTATTCGCGAAGGAAATTACCAAAATTAACCACCCAATTCAAAGCTTATTGTTCTGTGAGCAATCAAATTTAAAAAAATTTAGCATTTATATGTCATATTTAGATGCGTAGAAGGATTTGTGCAAAAACATGTATTATGAGAAAAGAAATGAGACCTCTCACTTGTTTATGCCGCGGATCAGAGCAACAGAAGACAATCTTCAACGTATAGAAAGAGAAAGACAATTTCGTTCCTGTGTGATACTCTTTTTCCAACAGAAGTCTTCACCATCACGCCTCTAGCAAGTTTCTATCGGATATCAGACATATATTCCAATACTCGCAATAAACACCGAACAAGGACACTCCAAATAGTCTCTTGAGCTCCTAACCGTTGAACTTTCTTCAGATTCCCCGCATTTACTCTACACCGTTATATCAAATCTATAGAGATTTCCAACTATATGTATATCCCGATTCAAAAAAAAAAAAAAAGTACACTCTTCACAGACTTCCTATCAAATGCAAGATCTGTGACACTACGAAACTGAGGTCCTAACGCTTCACCGCTCAGTGATTAACCAGAAAGCGCCTTGAAAATACTCAGATACTCGATGGACACTGGCGAAAATCACGTATAAATTCGACTCCATATTCATCACCACTCTCTATCAGCTCCAGACTATTGAATTTGAGATTTCACACAGACGCGTACAAGAAACACAGAGAGAGCAAGAGAGAGAGAGAGAGAGAGATAGAGAGATTCAGAACCTCCAAGTCTGAATCGACGCCATTATCATGAGGAGCCAGAGATCTTCGCCGTCGCAACAGTCCAAAGGCAAGAGTTGAAGATCGGGGCTCCCCCTCGGCCCCTCGCTCTCGTGATTTTTGTTTTGTTCTTATCTGTTTTCCCCCTCCCCACTGGTCAGATCTGTTGCAGAACAGAGACCGATCAATCACTGTCTCTACTTTCTCTCTCTACTTTCTCTCTCCAGAACTGAAGCAAATCAAAACAAAACCTAACTGGATCACACGGAGAAGTAAAATGTCAAACTAAGAAAATTATTATTTAAACTAACCATAGAATTCATTGCTGTCATTAAATTTTTTTAAAAAGGTACAATGTTTCATTATAGCGATATTTTCAATATACCGCCAGTTTTCGCGTGAGTGGTTTTTTTACTGCTTCGTAATCAGACCACAACAGTCGTCTACGGAGCAAAGAAACTATGGTTAGTTTCTTCACTTGACGGGTCTAGTTAGGATCATGCACCGCTTTTACTAG
>JAOTRH010000006.1:5367841-5380180 GCA_034768845.1 Heliamphora exappendiculata | reverse complement strand
TAATGAAAGTGTGTAATCCCTTGTGAGGCACACACATTATTTTACATTAAAACTTGAAGGGCTACAATAGATACTGTAGGCATACCCACATGATAACATAGTTAATACATAATATGTTAACATTGATGATTTTTCAATTAATTAACAAAGATGTAAATAGGGCGTCCTCTTGTTCACTTCATTAACTAATAATCGTAAATAGGAAGTAGGATATGCCAATCTAGCCCTTTCTGATGCAGACACTTAAAGAAAACTCAAATAGTTCAACAACAAAAGTAGCATAACAAATATTCATAATAATCAATATTGAAATTGTAACGACCCTAGTGGCTCAATAATTTAAAAAGAGAGCCTAACAATACGGCACAAAGGTTTAAGTTTAATATTAGTTCGAACGAATGCACAATTTTAATTTAAAAAGAGAGCCTAACTAATATTGCTTATGGAGTGATGAAGAAAAAGAGACATAGGGAGGAGTGGAATTAAAATGATGATAAAAGAACAAATCAAAGCTCAACCAGCAAGAAGATGTGAATAAAAAAAAATATCGTTCGATTTGCTTTGTATAGAAAGAAAGATGGAGAAGAAGAAGATGAAGGTTGAGAGAGAGAGAGAGCAATAAACAAACCCTCGCACCGCTGTTGCTGCTCCTGCCCTTGCGTCTCTCTCTGGCACAAAGCAAAAAGCCGCAATAAGAGCAAAATCAGAACCCTCCAAACCAACAAGGACGAGAGCAACAAAAACCCTAGATGAACATTCAAGAAGCGAAAGAGAAGAGGACGAAGACTCAGATAAATAAAAACCCTAGATTTGTTCTTTCTTTCCAAACAAAGGCAATCCCCTGAGGATAAAAATAACAAATCAAGAAACCACAAAGGCAATAGGCGTAATAAATAGCAAAATCAAAAACCCCTAAATCAACAACAAAGAAAGCAAAAAAAACCCTAGATGGGCATTCAGAAATCTAAAGCAAAGAGGACAAAAACGCAAATAAATAAAAACCCAAGATTTGTTCTTCCCTTCCAAACAAAGGCAATAATTTGAGGATAAATAACAAATCAACCACAAAGGCAAAAGGCGCAATAAGAGCAAAGTAAAAAACCCCCAGAGGAACATTGAAGAAAGCAAAAAAACCCTAAATTGGACATTCAGAAATCGAAAGTGAAGGGGACGAAGACGCAAACCTTTGCAGAGAGCAGAGTAGCAGATGAGAAAGGTAACAAGATCGAAGTGCAGCTATGAGAAGCTGAGAGCATCGTAAAGAGTTCGAAGTGAAGCGGCAGTGGTGGAGAGATCGGAGAGAGAGAAGCTGATAGTACGAGGTAGAGGTGAGAGAGTGAGAGGCAGCAAGATCGATTGAAGAGCAAAGGGTTGTTAGAAAAGAGAAAAAGAATACGGGAAAGCGTGTATTCTCGTTGTAAGATATACACGCGTATTTATTAAGTAATGAGATACTACAGCAAACTACTGTGGACAAACCCACAGGATATTATTAATACTTAATATATACTAACACCCCCCTCAAGTTGGAGCATACATATCAATCATGCCCAACTTGTTACAAATATAGTAAACACGGGACCCGGGCAGAGCCTTTGTGAACAAATCAGCAAGTTGTTCACCAGATCGAACAAAGCCAAAATCGATAGTGCCGTTCTTATACTCATGGCGGATGAAATGACAGTCAATCTCGATGTGCTTAGTCTGCTCATGAAACACTGGATTAGTAGTGATGTAGACAGCAGACTTATTGTCACACCACAATTTGGTAGGACCCATAGGCGGTTCGTCTAATTCAGTGAGAAGCTGTTGAACCCACATAATTTTGGACGTTGCCAACGCTATAAACCTGTATTTCGCCTCAACACTAGACCTTGAGACCACATCTTACTTCTTGCTTTTCCACGATACTAAGTTCCCACCAACAAAGACAGAGAACCCTGATGTGGATCTCCGATCAATCGGGCATCCTGCCCAGTCTACATCAGAATAGCCCTCGGTACGAAAATGACCTCGATCACAGAACTGTAGACCCTTTCCCGGGTTGGAATGGAGGTACCGGAGGATACGAACCACTGCATGCCAATAGCCAACACGAGGATCAGACATGAACTGACTCACAATGCTAACCAGATACGCAATATTAGGCATGGTCATGGTGGTCAAATAATTAAGTTTCCCTACCACTCTGCGATACCGGTTAGAGTGAAAAAGCACATCATCGTCACCAAGAAGAAGCTTCATACTTAAATCCATCGGGGACTCCACACTTTTTGCATTAAGCAGGCATCGCGCAAAGTGTCAATCACATATTTTCTTTGAGAAATAACAATCCCATGCTTACCTCTTACCACCTTGACCCCCAGAAAATACCGTAAGGGCCCAAGATCTTTCGTCCGAAATTGTGTCTGCAGAAACGCCTTCAGGCTGCTAATCCCAACACGATCATCACCAATGATGACAATATCATCAACATAGACAACGAGAATAATACAACCGACATCAGTGTGACGAAAAAACACAGTATGATCTTTACCTGACTGCCGCAGATCAAACTGTTGTACCACCGTGCTGAACCGCCCAAACCAAGCCTTGGAAGATTGTTTTAAACCATATAAAGAACAACGAAGGCGACACACAAGCCCCCCCCCCCGAGCAACAAAATCGGGAGATTGCTCCATATAAACCTCCTCCTGAAGATCGCCATAGAGAAAGGCATTCTTGACATCCAACTGATAAAGCGGTCAGTTCCGAGTGGCAGCAAGAGAAAGGAAGAGACGAATAGAAGTCATATTGGAGACCGGAGAGAAGGTCTCAAAATAGTCAACGCCATAAGTTTGGGCATAACCCTTTGCAACAAGACGCGCTTTCAAGCGAGCCAAAGATCCATCAAGATTCACCTTCACAGTGTAGACCCATTTGTAGCCAACAACGTGCTTCCCGGCAGGAAGAGAAACAAGATCCCAAGTGCCATTATTATCCAGAACAGACATTTCCTCCAACATATCAGACCGCCACCCAGGATGGGAGAGAGCCTCTGAAACACCCCCAGGAACAGCAGTAGTATCAACTGTAGAAATAAAAGCACGTAAAGAAGCTAACAAACCCTTATAGGAGTCATCATACCGAGGGTAATCCCGACAGAGACGATAAGGTCGACGGGTAGCAATAGGGGACTCACTTACCAACGGATTAGCCAACGAGAAAACTGGCTCAACAGAAGACGGATCATGTGAGGGCGAGGAGGCAAGAGGTGACACCGAGAGCGGCTCAGAAGATACGGCAGGAGTATCAGTAGTAATCCGAGAGACCAAAAAATCGGCAGATTGAGGGGAAAGAGGTGACTCACGACCCAAAGATGGAACAGGAGGAGAAGGAGAATAAAAGGGGGTCGACTCAAGAAAGGTAACATCCCGAGACACAACAAACCGACGAAGCGCAGGACAGTAACACTAATACCTCTTCTGGTGTTGAGGGTAGCCAAGAAACACACATTTGAGGGCACGAGCATCAAGTTTAGTGACCCGTGACCTGGTGTCACGCACATAGCTGACACAACCAAAGATTTTAAGAGGCAGAAAATGCACAAGTAACATAGGAGCCAGCACAGACATCGGAAAAATACCACCCAACACAGTAGACAGCATGCGATTAATAAGATAGTAGGCCGTAAGAACAACCTCACTCCAAAAATGATGAGGAACATGCATATGGCATAAAATAGCACAGGCGGTTCCCAAAACATGTCTATTTTTTCACTTAGCCAACCCATTCTGTTCGGGAGTATCAGGACATGACGTATAATGGGAAATGCCCTGGCTCACCAAAACTTCTCTCATGGCAGTAAACATATACTCCCCCCCATTATCACTACACAAGATCCTAACACTGGTACCAAATTGGATTTGCACAGTCTTACAAAATTAAGTAAACACGGATAAAACCTCAGATTTATTTTTCATTAAATAAAGAAAAGTGGCATAAGAATGATCATCGACAAAACTCACAAAATAACGAAAAGTAAATAAAGAGGTGACCGGACTAGGTCCCTAGACATCATAGTGTACTAATTGAAAGGGAGCAGAAGCTTTTTTATTAACTCGAGACTTGAAAGGCACACGTAGGTGCTTGGCAAAACTGTACAACTCACACTCAATAGTATACACATACCTTAAATTAGGGTAAAGAATTTTAAGACTAGACAAACTAGGTACCCAAGACGACAATGGATATCAAGGGTAGAAGAAGATAAGGCAAAATACACCTGAGCAGGAGCAGCATCTAGCAAGTACAACCCCCCGAGACCCGTCCTTTACTGATAATCCTTTTCGTCGCAAGATCCTGAAAAATACAAGAATTAGGAAAAAATATCACGGAGCAACTCAAATCAGTAGTAATCTGACTGATAAATAATGAATTGAAGGGATTATCAGGAGTATGCAAAACATTGTATAAAGAAATAGCAGGAGTTGGTATCACAACACCCCACAACCCTCAACAGCTAAGGAGGAGCTATTAGCCACCAAAACACCAGCGTGACCAGGGGTCAACTTATAATCTGATAGAATACCTGATGATCCAGCCATGTGAGCAGAAGCGCCATAATTAATAACCTAGGTGTGGGGGGTAGCCACACATGCAGTGGGATTACCTGCAAATGTGGCTGTTGGTATCTCAGAAGAACTCGTACTCTATCCAATCTGACCACACATATACTGGTCATACTCTGCAGCAGTCATCTCAACAACTCGTTTGGTCGAATTAGAGGCCCCCTAAGGACTTGGCTGGATATAGTCTGGCTGGCTAAAATCAAATGTGGCATTAGCCACCAATGAGGGCTTCCCACGAAGCTTGTAACATTCACTGCGAATGTGTCCCCAAATCCCACAATAGTAGCACGTACGGGTCTCACGACCACCATATCCACCACAACCGCTGCGTCAACCGCTGTAGCTACCATGAAAACCCACTAAAGCAGACTAATTAGAGGTCTCAACAGAAGATGTACCAGTACCACGAGACTCATCCCGACGGGACGCTCGACTCACACGTCGGAATGTCTCGAAGAGAGTGGAAATATTGGCCCCAGAAAAGATCTGAGAGCGAGTGGAGTCAAACTAGGAATCCAAACTGGTTAAGAAGCACACCACCAAAAGTTGCTGCCGCTGCTGCTGAAACAGAGACAACTGATTTGTGAACGAGAGAAGGCAATCAAACTGATCAACCAAAATCTTGAATTGCATAAAATGATCCTGAAGAGGCTTGTCGGACTACTGGGATTGAAAGAAACCTTTCATGACATCATATAGACTGGAGAGATCATTAGTGGCTAAATAGATGGATTCTAACGAGGACCAGATTTCTCTCACAGTATCAGTGTTTGCCACCAAAGCTTGAACGAAGGGATCCATCGAGTTGAGCAACTGACTAAATATCCAGGTATCATCCCGGGTCCAAGTCCGAAAAGTCGCTGATGTTCGTGATGGAGGATCATCAAATAGGTGGGAATCCAATTCCATGCCTTGCAGAGACTTAATAACACTTTTCTTCCATTAAGCATAACCAATGGCGCCATCAAGTTGCCGATCAACTAACCGTGTGGATGACGAGAACACCTCAGTGGTATGCTGCCGACCAGCTTCAACCTGCGATTCGCAGGTTACGGAATCCTTTGATATCCTTGTTCACCAACAAGGGGACCAAAAAAATACCACAAAAATAAACACAAGTCTCAATCCACACGGAAGTATAACAAAGAATCACACCGAACCCTCACAGCATCATCAAACTCGTAGACATCACGAAACTACACTGGCGGACTGATGTAGTGAGGGAAAGAGAGAGAAAAGGCAAGTCTAGCAACTGAGAAAGGGCCTACAGGGTCTGTCGGAGTCTGACAGTGGTCGTCGATGGCTGAGGAAGACCCTACAGGGTCTGTCGGAGTTTGACAGTGGTCGTCGGTGGAGGAAGAAGACCCTACAATGGTCGTCGGAGTGACAGTGGTCACCGGTGGCAGAGGAAGACCCTACAATAGTCGTCGGAGTCTGACAGTGGTCATCGGTGGCAGAGGAAGACCCTACAGTGGTCGTCGGTGGCGATGTTCCCTCCTTAAGAGACTGACGGGGGTCGAAAAGACCCTAGGAAGATTTGACGAGGGTCGCCGTCACCCCTGGATGGGTTGACAAGAGGGAGCAACGTGCTTAGAAGAGCCGACGAAGGCGGCGCATGCTTTTGGGAAGGTAGACAATGGTTGGCGTGGGATCTTGGAAAACCGACAAGGGTCTGCGACAACTGCCATAGGGCCGACGGAGGTCGGCAAGGGTCTGGTGGTCGGCGGCTAGGGTTAGTGTTTTTGGTTGGAGGCTGGATCTGGTGAAAGCTAGGGTTTTGTAATAACTAGAGTTTCATGACTCTGATACCATGTTAGAAAAAAGAAAAAGAATACGAGAAAGCATGTATTCTCGTTGTGAGATATACACACGTATTTATTAAATAATGAGAGACTACAGCAAACTACTGTGGGCATACCCACATGATATTATTAATACTTAATATATACTAACAAGGGAAGCACCTGGGCACTCCAGAATTGCCAAGCGCACCAAACCAAGCAGAACGACAATTGTACAAGGCACATGCAAGTGCTTGTACGCTCGGCACCTGAATAGCTGGGTGAAGAAGGCCCAGGAGCGCCCCTAGCTGGCCCCCAGATGCACACGCCAGCCACTTGACTTTTTTGCCCAGAGGAGAACTAATATTTTCAGCCAAACTAAGTACAAAGCCACCGAAGAAAGCCACAAAACCAAGAGGGTATTATGGTCAACGAAAATGTAAGCCACATTTTACTGTTCACAATATTTAGCCCGCTTATATACTAGTAATATGATATGCACATATTTCAGCCACAGCAAATTAGAGTAGTTTAGAGGGATAACCATTTCGGATAACCATTTCTCAAGCGTACATTTTAAATTTTAATTTTTACATAAGATATATATATATATATATATATAGAGAGAGAGAGAGAGAGAGAGAACCATTCCTCAAATTATTTTACGTTAGATCCAAAAGTTAAAATTGTTAAAAAATAAGCATAGCTATGTATATCAAGTTATTCGACATCTTTTTTCACGGGCAACCCTGAACTGCAAGTAGAGAAGGAAATGTTCATACATTCAGAGAATACGAAGCAAACTTCAAGCAAATGCAGACGAAGAGGCTTGAACTCAACTCATCTTCCAACTCCCGCAACCCGAGCTCTGAAGTCACGAGAAAGAAAAGTTAGTTTTTCCACAAAATAAAAAGTTGGTTTACACCAATAAAATAAAGAGAAATCCTCCTAAGGATTAGAAAACAACAAAATTACCCCTAAAACTAAACACAAAATAGCGTGACAACCAAAAAATCCAAAAGTACATTTCACAGTTTACATGCTGAAAAATAAATAACAATCTTCCATCCCATGCAGATCATACTAATCAATCTGGTGCAACCAAGGTATTGATTGATTACTATTAATTAGCTAGACTAGACCCCAAATCATATTATTTAGATGCAGCCATGCAGGCTACCTGTTAAAATATAAAAGCTTATTCTTGGTTTAGTCATCAATACAAACCAATCATGCCCCAAACTCCTGATGCAAGAAACATCATGAGGATTTGAAAACTAACAAAAAGCTGAACACTATCGACCCAATTGAGACAGTCAACTCCATCAAACATAGCTATGAAACATGAGATTAGGATGCAATATAACAAATTGTGAAACTTTCAGTGTACTTGCTAATACCGGTGTTCTTTGGGATAATACAAACAACAAATAAGTGGTCAATTACCACCAAAAAAAAAAAAGAGTACTTAGTGTATGCCAGATTGCAAGGCAGAGAAAAGGTACACAGTCTCAAGCCCATTTGAAATGTCCTTTTGATTAGACCAATTGCCAAACTTAGGCGTCGGAGGGGGGACACACTGGTGCCCCCATTTGACCGAGTCTGTGCTGGCCTTGGCAGGTCTAGACGATATCAAAAAGGATCAAGCACTAGCAAGTCTGCACCATCATGATGCTGAAGAACAGGTAATAAGATAAGAATGGAAAACTTCTAGGGTCATTATCATATAACATAATCATGGACCACGATTGATGAGATGACATGTCAGCAAAAGTTTTTAAGAACTAAATGTCATACAGCCAATTCCAGGGAAACATCTTGACTTCAAAGCAGCCTTCATCTTTTCTCGGTTAGGATAGGGAATAGGAAGAGTGGAACAGAAGAAAATATGCTGCATAGCTTAATTTTTATCATCAGATTACAGGCAGTAGTTAAATGTAATCCCAAAAAGTACTCATTTAAAATACCTAGTCACTGACTGTGCTAAGTTAATAATGGAGCAAAATCAATACGGTCGTCCAATATTAGTTCTTGAAGTACGAGGCCGGCAAGACTTTCTGTATAACTGCAGAGTCCCCATCAGATTTCTCAGAGTAGATCCAACGAAGTTCAAACTTCAAAGGTAAATCATCCATAAAGATCACAATAAGGTAAACCGTGGGCCAAGACACTCGTTGAATCTTGCCGGATTACCTTCTATATGTAGTTATGAAATATCACCCAAAGGTGACAATACCAAATTGTCCACAGAGCCCCTCCAGAAAATTTGATAAGTACTGGCTTATTATGCCCATACCTCCCAGAAAGTTAAAATTATCAATGTAAATCTCTCTAGAACACAAAAGGACTAGCACCTACACTATCGATTCTGAAAGAAAAACATTTTCAGGCACAATAAACTTCAGAAGCCCGAATATTTAAAGCAATGAATCACTCCTTGACAATGTTTCAGGTGCTAACCAATTCCTTTCGAAATCCTTTCAGACACATCAGAAACAAGTGCATATTTATTGCTATCATAACATGCAGTCATGAATGCTGCAAGAGTGATATGATCCACATGCGGATCTTTATCGATTAGTTTGTGGAGAAATAAGGCTGCCATGTCCACTTTCCCCTCGCTACAAAGCTTCCTGACCAAGGTATTAACTGTCCGGATCCATAACTTTTTGTCTAATCTGTCTAAGACAGACATGGCAGTGGAATATTTATCCTCCTTGCAATACTCATAAGCTAATGTCAGCCGAGTGACCTCACATGGGGAAAGTCCTTTGTCTATCATCGTGACATAGAGCCTATAAGCCTCGTCCAAATTACTCTCTTTGCAAAGCCCACTTATCAGAGCACCATAAGTAAAACTATCAGGAACACAAGCAAGCTCACTCATTCTCTGGAATAACTTTACAGCCAAGCTCGTATCTCCAAATCTACAGTATCCACATATCAAGGATGTGTAAGTTTTCCTGGTTGGAACCAGCCCAAGCCTGACAGCATCATCAAAAAGCTGCTGGCTTTCTTTCATTTTCTCTTGCCTGCAAAATGCAGTAATTAACGTTGTGTATGACTGTATATCGGGAGAAAGGCCAACTTTGAATATCTTACTGAAAAAAGCCAGGGCTTGCCTAGTATCAGCCTGCTTGCAGTTCTCAGATATGAGAATGTTATATGTGACTATATCAGCTTGCAGTCCGCATTTCAAGCCCCTCTTCAGCAGCTTGTAAGCCTCTTGAACCCTTCCCTTCTTACAAAGTCCATCCACAATTGTGTTGTATGTACAGATATTAGGTGTGAAACCTTTTTTATCCATTTCATCCATGAGCTCATCTGCTCGATTGAAATTCCCTGCATTGCAATGTCCATTGATGAGAGAAGTATAGGTGCTGGTGTTAGGAACCAATCCCTGTTCCTCCATTCTAGTCAACAACATCTCTGCCCGATTCAATTTTTCCTCTTTGCAATACCCACTGATCATAGCAGTGTATGTGTATACATTTGGTTTGTAATTATCGCTCCTAACAAGCTTAAGGAAAAGTCTAAATGCCTTCTCGGTCCATCCCTTCTTACAGAGGCCGTCAATCAATGCTGTATGGGTAAATACATTTGGTTTCCAGCCTTTTCTTACCATTTCCTCTAACAATTCAAATGCTTGCTTGATGCTACCCCTCTTGCACAGCCCATTAATCATAGAGGTGAAGTTTATCATATTTGGAGTAAATCCCATCTCGCGCATCTTACCAAATAGCCATAATGCTCTATTCACATGATCATTTTCGCAAAATCTGCTGATGATCAACGTGAATGTTGCATTGTCGACAAGGAAGCCCCTCTCGAGCATTGAACTTAACCACCTGTCTGCTTCTGCAATTCTACCCATCCTGCAATATGCAATCACCATTAGCTTAAAACTCAAAGAATCAGGAGACAGCCCTCTTTCAGACATTTCATCAAACAGATTATCTGCAATTTCCACCAGCCCCATTTCAGTAGCTACACTAACTATGCAATTCAGGGTCTGAGCGCTCGGCACTAGGCCCTGATTTTGCATCTCAATGACCATACTTACAGCCTCCTTAAACTTCCCAATTTCCGCGAAATTCCTCACCAAACACTGCATTACTTCATGGGCTCTCTCCAAATTGCCATTTGCAATCAACGAGGTGGCAAAGACAATATAAAGCCGCATATGATATCTGAATTCCACAAACCCAATTGCCCAGTAAAAGAAACTCAAAGCCACCATTGAACCCGCCTCGTCGGCGAGAGAAGCAACAACCGTAATGGCCTGTTCAGAACTCAAATACCCTTTATCTATTGACAGATTTAGCCTGGGAGGTGTTACTCTGAAATTGGTTTGGTGTTGGTAGTAAGATTGACAGACCAAAGAACACACTGTTCTGACGACGGATTGCGATGATGATGACGATGATGATGGTGAGGTTGAGGTTGAGTTTGTTGAAGCGATCTCGGAATCAACGCGAGGGTATGACATGTGTCTGAGGTTGAAGAGTGGCTGTGGGCAGGTGAGAAATAGAGCATTGCGGGTAACTGTAGATACTATGTACTGATGTTGCAGGTGAAGACGACGAAGATAAAGAATGGAAACCATGGACGTCGATCAAAGCTTCCACTAATAAGGGGAAATCAAAAACAACAAAAGAGAAGAGTGCATTTTACCCTTTTCTCAAACTCCCATCGACTAAAATTTTGTACTTATGAAAGCTTTACAATCATTCCTTAGCTTCGTTTGTTGATGCTGTCTAATGGAACACTTGGCCGCCAGGATTTCGAAAAAAACGTTCCTGTTGGTTTGTAAATAAATTGACCAACAAAAAATAAATCTTCAGTATAAAGGTTTGATATAAGGGATAATTAGTCATAATTTTAAATTTTAACCTTTGCAGTGTATTTAGTCTATTTAAATTTTTTTTAATATTTTAGGTCTATTATTTTAAAAAAATTTAAACCTAAAATTTTCTAATTTAATATTTAATAATTTTATGAACAAAATTTATGACACGCTATTTCTCGAGCAAGTTAAGACATATGTAACTATAAATAAGAAATATATTCTAGTCGAATGTTCATAAATATATAAGATAACTATTACATCATTAACGGTTTAGATATTGTTCAAAATACTTAATAAGTACAGTCATCCAGAAAACTTAACAAAAGTTACATCATGTCCGTGAAAAACTTGAACAGAAGATCAAAAAAAGACATCCTACGTCTTCAAACGGCGTCGTTGGGGTCGACCTGCTCTTGCCGCTCTCCCTCTTCTGCAATTTCTTCCCCTTCAATGAACCCACCTTCCTCAAATGATCCCTCTTCGTCACCTGTGGCATAAATTTCAAGAACCGGAGCTCAGAAGCAAATTTTCTAAACCGTTTAACAAACTCGCGACAAGATATTCCACAATACATATCGTATAGCACCCAATGCGAAGTTACAGGCAATTTTTCGTTTTCAACAGAATGAACATATATAAGAACAAAAGAATGAGCGTGTGATGCAAATGAATGCAATGCAGATGCCCAATCCCCAAATACTTCGAGAACGGTATCATGAATTTCACGCCGAGAATTACATAGTAGACTTAATGGCTTTGCTCACTTAACCTGTCCTAGTCTCGTTGCGAAAGGTAAACGCTCGCCTTGACTACATGCCTCAACCGTTTTACTCAATAGCAACGGTATGGGGGGAGGGGGGTCAACTAGTTTTATCCATCCTTATTCGTACCAGTTGGTCCCACATTAAGTACTAGAATACTTGTTAAATGTTCAACCCAAAGTCTAAATAAATCTAGTGACAATCCCATAGTGTGTAAATCTTTCTTTCAAAATAAAACCTCTAATTCAATATCATATCTGGCAACCAGGGATGCTCTAGACACACAACCACGGTATAATGATTTTCATGTCACCCAGCCCAATCGAAAGATACGAAAG
>JAOTRH010000006.1:5352742-5367741 GCA_034768845.1 Heliamphora exappendiculata | reverse complement strand
GGTTAGCATTTTTTTAAATACCAAAAAATATTTTTAAATTCCTAAAATGCATTTTAACAAAAAAAAAAAAAAAAAGAATACGACAACAAGAAAAGTCTTCATACTTTTATTATTATTTCTTAAATATAAAAAATGAAAAAAATTCTTAACGTCATGGAAAAAATTTGATTTTTTAACCGGTTAAATGCTGATGTAGAAGCAATTCTTCTTAAATGTTTGGTACTCATTCAGCACCTAAATATTTCTATATTAGAAGGTTGAAAGTAAAATTCAAATTGTGATTAAATTAATTTTTAAGTATGTTATTTTTTTAAATATTTTTTTAGTATGATTATAAGAGTATTTTAGTATGAATTCATTTTTTTCGTATGTTTTCGTTAATAGTATTTTAGTATGATATTAATATCTTTAAAAAAATAAAATTTGAGAAACAATTATAAGTGCCATAAATACGAGTTATACCAAAATAATTTGTCGTGAGTGTCTTTAGCCACGGATCATCGCATAGTCTATATAATAAAACAACTCAACTTTTCAAAATATCCTAAAAATAAATTATTTTTAAAAATTAAAATTTACTCTTAATTTCTAACAAGGATTAGATTTAAAACTCAGATTCACACTCTTTCTATTTCTCTCTCCTCTCTCCTCCCACAGGTTTTTTCTCTCTCTCTCTCTCTCATTTTCTTAAAATTAAAGTCAACTTTTTCTCATTTTGAAAGTAACATTTATGTTTTCATATTCTATTACTATTTCATTTCCTGTTAAAAAATTTGTCCCTCTTTAGTTTAACTTTTTTACACTTTTGTAAAGAATTTTTTAAAAATTTTATTTATATTTTAGAAAAACTGCTTTTTAATTATATAAATCTAAAAAATGAGAAAAAATATCAAAGTCAAAAAATGCTAAAATTTTTAAAATTCTTTATATTCACTAAAAGAAGTTTTTTTTTTTTGCATCATTAACATTTTTGGATTTCTATACTTTTTTTCAAAAAAAAAATTTGTTAAACAGTTTTTTTTAAAAAATTTGAAAATTTTAAAATATCCAAAAATATTTTTAAATTCTTGAAAAGCATTTTTGGTTTTCTATACTTATTATCAAAAAAGCATTTGTTACTCTTTTAAAAAAAATTATAATTTTTTAAATACCCAAAAATGTTTTTAAATTTTTAAAATGCATTTTCACAAAAGGAAAAAAAAAGAGTACGACAACAAAGAAAGTTTTTATACTTTTATTATTATTTCTTAAACATAAAAAATAAAAAAATTTCTGAACGTTATGTAAAAATTTGATTTTTTAACCGGTTAAATGTTGATATGGGAGCAATTATTCATAAATACTTGGTACCCATTCAACACTTAAATATTTCTATGCATTAGGAGGTTGATAGTGAAATTTAAATTATGATTAAATTGATTTTTAAGTATGTTATTTTTTTAAATATTTTTTAGTATGATTATAAGAGTATTTTACCATGAATTAAATTTTTCGTATGTTCATGTTAATAGTATTTCATAATGATAGTAGTGTGTTTTAAGATGAATTTTGTTTAAAATAATAACTTAAGAGATAATTAAGAGTGTCAAACACGAGTAATACCAAAAAAATCTATCGTAAGCGTCTTTAGGTACCGGTCATCGCTTGGTAATAGATAATATATCTCATTTTGTTTATTGACGTTCTTATTTGATTAACATATATATTGGGTTGACATCATTAATTTTTATCTAGATATAATTGCATACACAATTTAATTGACTGTTTGTGATGTTTAAAAATTTTGATTTTTAAGGAGGTTTAATTTTTTTTTTTTAAAAATAAAACTAAAAAAAATTCGATTGTCTCAGATAATTTTTTATAGTAAATTTTTTTTTTATTTTTTAGTTTTTATTAAAATATTTAAAATATCATTACTTTTAATTTTTAATTTATAGTGTTTAGAATATTAGCACGATTTTTTTTATTTTGTAAATAAGACTGACTTTTTATGAAAAGATAATATAGTAATTTTATTTAAAAAAAATTAAAAGTATTTAGACTACGTATTGATTTTTTTTTTGAATTAAAAAATGGAGCAACCAAACAACATTCCTAGTAACGGTTTATGCTGGTGGAAAAATTTTAAAATTGCAAAAATAAAGGAATACCACATGAAAAAAAAAAAAAAAACAAACTTCGAAATAGAAGTAGTTGACCTAATATGGTAAACAAAGGAGCGTTCACTTCCTACTTAAGTTACAGATTTTAGATTGTAATTCAACAAACAAGTGTTTTTATAGCCTTTTATTTATAATTTTTAATTATAAATTAATAAATACAAATTTTACTATTTTAGAGACTTAGTGTGATTTAGCTTTTTTGGGGGCTCTTTTTGTCTTTTACAAACTCTTTAAAAAAAAATTTTGAACTAATATTTTTTTCTTTCTCTCGATTCACCATAATAAAATAAATCTAAAAATATAACCATTTAAAAAAAAGTTTTTTAAAGACAAAAAATGCAACATAAAATTCTTAAATTAGCTATTTTCATCTTATCTAAACCTTGAACTGACATAAAAAAATTTCACTCATATGACAAAAAACTACCCACATGGTGCCTCAATTTATAACTTTTAACAAATATTTACAACTGCTTAAAGTCATAATCACATCCTCTTAACTATAATATATAAGTTCCTAATTTCAACAATAAATGGCTCCAAAATCTTGAAAGAAAAAATATCATTAAAACCCTTTTAGAAATGTGAATTAACACCGAGGTTATATATATATAATCGGACTTAATAGACAACCGAGGATGGTGATATATTAACAAATGTTTATGGGAGTGAGGTAGCTGTCAATGCAAGCAAAAAAGGTTATAGCTAGGAGCTGCATTAATTGGCAGCGACCCCCAATCTCAATTATTCTAAGCGTTTGGTGAGAGAAAAAAAAATAAAAATAAAAAAACTTAAATCTCACTCCAAAACCTTCTTCTGTTTTCCTGTTAACATCGCCAACCAAGCATGACACACAAGTTGGCTCAAGTAACTGTTGTTGCACCAGGAAGTCTAAACAAAATATTATAGGTTTTTTGGGACTTTAGTGAGGAACCAAAAGCGTATACGAATCCACTAGGTAACCAGTAGTTTAAAGTTGTCACGGAAACTAACCATAAATCCAAAGAAATTATGTTCGATTCCTGCTGAAAATGTTTTGACTTAACTAATACATATGATTTGAAGATAATTGCACGTATCCTAAGGTTTACTCGCCTAACGGCACTGCCTTAAGAGGGTTCTTTTCGTAAAAAGAAAAAAAAGGCATAAATGAATTTCTGCACACAGAAAAGGTGAAAATTTACTCTAATATGATTGTAAGGCTCTAACGACTACACAAAATGTGGCTACTAATATCTATCAGAAGTGGGAACATCGCGTTAAAATGAGGATTGGGCTCTGAGGCACCCACGAGCACAGAGATGGAAGAAAAGAAACAAGGAGAAGGGAAAAATGAAGCACTGTACAAGATTGAGCCGGCTGGGAGGTCGGAGCTTGTGAAAGTTCAATTCTTCTTGATCTGTGCAAGGTATGCCTTGTCTGCATCGGCAAGGCGATCCTGGAACTGAGCCCACTCGTTTCTGCACCTCTCTCTCACCTGTGTTTACAAATACATCATCAAACTTTTAAACTATTTGAAATCTTGTCGACCAAGAAGATTTAATAAAGATGTTAGGCCATTAATGGTTTCAAATCCTGTACCAGATAAAAGATAAAAAATGCCTCCTTCAACTTATGCACTGTTTGTTTTGATTGAAGACATTTTCATTAGAAAAATATTTTCTCAGAAAAATATCCAAACCAAACTAAATTAAGTCTATGATTGCAATTTGAAAATAATAATGCTAATAGTTGTGTTAGTATTAGTATAGGTGGCGGTGGGAGGTGGTAGCGGCAACGGTGGTGATAGCAGCGTTGGTGGTGAGGTGGTGGTGGTAGCGGCGGCAGCGGGCGGGTGTGGTGGTGGCAGCAGCAAGTGTGGTAGTGGTGGTGGCAGTAGTGGCAGCAGTGGTGATGATGGTGATAGTGACAGCGGGGTGACAGTGGGATGGTAATAGTTGTGCTAAAATAATGGTAGTGATGTAGTAATAGTGCCTCACTAGGTTTAAAAAACGTTTTTGGCCTTTAAAATATTTTCATCAAAACAAATAGAACGCTAAAAGAAAAGAATCAACTTAGGGCATTTGAGAATAAGAAAAGAAACAATATGTAAATTGCTGCGGAAATTCTCACAGTACATTAAATTTTAGGGTACATATACATACCCCTTCCCATGGAGGTTTACCATTCTCGGATTTGCCCTGAAAACAGAAAACTTTAATAGGGGATGTAGCAAAAGTTTTAGATATTAATCAACTGAGTGACGGGTACCCCTTAGTAACAAAACCCTCTAACAATTAAGCTAAAAAAATAACAATATGACAACCGCATGTTTTAAAGTCAGAAATATCAAATTACAATAGAAAGATTCCAATGACGCTATTAATCTATTTCCCACATTTCCTAAGCTGCTGGTAGTGCTGCCTCTTTGACCGTTCTATCCTAGGTTTCTAAAAGTTCTTCAATCAGAGTATTTACAAGGGTTTTTCATTATGATGGCTCCAAGTCAAAACTTTAAAGTTGTGTGAGAAGTTTTTTCTTGTCCAAAATAAAATGGAAAGAAAAAAAATAAATTTTGCTTCCACGACACCCAAAACCACCCTAACCAAATAAAATTATTTCCATGAACACCATTACGTAAGCCCGAACTTAGTATCTTCGTATCACATAAAAAGTACTTAGGTGTCAACAATCATCCATTTAAGTTGCCTGCACCCCCTCTGCTCACATTGTTCAATGGAGTAATTTCTGTTCCATGTAGACTTGTAAGGTAACATAAAAATGATGTTTGGTACTTTTCAAAATTATTAGTCTCCATTATACAAATGTATTAGCTTCGTACTCAATATAGCTGCCAACACGGCAAAGTGAAGGCAGAGAAACGGAAGTCAGTTTGAACGAAGATTTCGGGAACATGAAGCATAAGAATGACTGGAATTGAATAAGATAGCAGCAAATGAATTTTATAAGAAACTTCAATGAAATTAAATTAATTAATAGGAACTTTACTAGAAGTAGTATCAGAGAACAAGTGATCTTCGGTTGAGAACTAAAGAAACATAAGAGAGATGTTTGTGAATCATTGTAAAACAGAATATGGGAATTTAATTATGTATATAATCTCCATTTTTGATAAGTTCCAGGCATATCTCAAGTGGGTAAAAGAAGTCGCCAAGGTATTCCTGTCCGAGTCTCTAAAACATGAAAGCCCAATCATATACAGTTGGTAGCATCTCACTAGAACTTCTTACACATTCATTTGAATCATCAATGCTTGAAACCTTCATTAAGTGCGTCTAATTTTATGCTCTAGGACTCTATTGATCCGATGGGTATTTTTTTTTTGTTAGTATGCCATGGATGGGTATGGCCACAACAATTAAGGGATTTATAGAAGTAGAAACACACATAGGGAGGCTGTAAGTCCTGCTTTGAAGTATAGTGAGGGAGCTACTCCGAAACTATGGTGCTTAAGCTCCCTTGCATTATTTTGTTTTCTAATGCAGATTGGAAAGGTGATTAAATGTCTAAGAGGTTGATTTCTAATTGGTGGCAACACGCTTACACTGTAAGCCGCAAAATGTTTAGCTCAATTGAGTGAAGAGGCTAAGTATAAAGGCTAAAGCTACGGTTCTTGCGGCATGTGAAATGGAACAATTTGAATCAAATCTCATCTCTTAGAATTAGTAGTTACAACTAATAAACCTGAGAAGTATTGTGATAATCGAGTCACAATAGAGCTAGCAATCCTGGTACAAAGCATTGGGCTTCATTTACAATTTTATCTTAATTATTTAATAATTAGTTTTATTTTAATTATATTTTAAATTAGGATTTTTAATTTATTTTTTTAGTTTAGGATTTTAATATTAATGTTTTAGGCCTATAATCAAATGACTCTCGTTATGTATTATGCATAGTTGATTAATAAAAAATTTAAGTTCTAAGATGTGGCCCTTTTGCGCCACTAATACAGCACACGAAGAGGATGAGAATAGTAGAATGCAGCACATAAGGATCGAAACCCTAACACAAGGTTACGACCTTAAAACTCAACTCTTTATTAATTCAACTCTGAATAATACATTAAGTGAGCTCTATGGCTTAAAACCCTAATATAAAAAAAAATAAAAATCATAATCAAAAACGAAATAAAAATAAAAATCATATATTGAAAGAAAAACTAAAATCCTAAACAAAAAGAAAATAAAAATAAAACCTAAATTAGAATCTTAAACTAAAGGAAATAAAAATAAAAATTGAATTAATAAAATTAAACTAAATATTAAATAATTAAAATTGTAAATGGCCCTTTGTAATTCGCATCAGCTACCTTTCTTCCACTTCTCGTTCCTCCAAGTGTTGTAACATTTTGGTATCAGAGCTTAGGCTCTAGACACCAAAACACTATAGTCCTTTCTACTTCTCCGATACCAGATCATGAGCTTTCTTTTATTCCTCCCCTTTTCCATATCTTCTTTCAGCAGATATTTTCTTCTTTATTTTTTTTGTAAAAAAAGAAACCTGTTCCGGTCATTTTTTATATTTGGGTGTTTGGTATGCTCATCATTACTGCAGTCATCATCACCATCGCCACCATCGAAGCCTGAAACCCTAGACGAACAGCCAGATCCATCGTGATCCAACATCATTGGAGAATTGCGACTCCCTTGCAACCGCAACCAGTTGCAATCAATTGTCCTCTGTCGTGACCACTCCTCCTCCTGCATCCATCTCATCTACAACCATCACCACGGTGGTAGTCGATCATCCATCCTTCTTGTTGTCATCATTGACCAACTGAGCAAAGCCTTGCCGGCATCCTTCATTGTCATCCAAGACCATCAACCAGGTCGGTGCTTTACATCACCTGAAACCTCCCACACTCTCCCTCTCTCCTTGCCTCTTGAACCCTAGATGACTCTCTCCCGCTGAGAACAGTCGCAAGGAAGACAGCATCCCCACAAGCTAATAGACCCAACCTGAGAAAACTTGCCATTCTTTCCCACTGAGAATCCCAATTTTGGCCTGCAACTCCAGGCCCGATCCATACCCACCCAACCCGACTGAACCCTCAACCATATTTATCTACCTAATCCATGTTCACTTAACCAATTCCTACTCCAACCTAAATCTAGCCAGCCCAAATCACAACCTACAAATTAGACCCAACCAAAACAAAGGACACAGTACGGGGCAAAACTGTAGCCATTTATTCTTGCATCTTTCACAAACGCTTAATGGAGTGAACGCGCATCAATAATTTTTATACTTTTCTTAGGTGCGCTAATAAAGTTTGTAAAATTACCATTGATGGAAAATGTACAATGAATGCGGCATTTGTATTAGGAATCACTAAGATGAAGCTTAAGCCTGTACCCCACCCATAACTCTAGAGCTGATGACACTTGGCTTTTAGTCTTCCGAAAGTGTTTGATTCCTATTCATATGAGTGATTGTTCTGATGAGATATGGTGTGGGGTACTTTCCATGAATATTTTACATGTGTTACTTGATCATCAATTGATGGATGAATCTATTACCATTTTAATAAGAAAAATAACACCATTAGATTCAAATATAATGAAAAAAATATTTTGTTGAGCCTGCAATTCTATAAAAAAGATGGGATGTCAACTCAAAGATCTTCCACCTCAATACTTACTCAGTAACACTGAGCAAGACAAGTTTAATTCTATTCCACCTTATGAATTATTTGATCTATTCCTCCTCCAGCTATTGATGAGCAACAAATATCTATACAGAAAATGGTTACATTATATGAAGAAATTTCTTTTGAACATAAGGATGTACTTAATTTGTCCAATTCTACTAATTGTCCACCAAATGAAGATTTCATCTGGTTAAAAAGAATTGGTTTCATACTTCATTGGTGTTGAAAACTTTGATTAAAAATTCAATTCATGTCTAGTGTACCGTGTCAATTACTTAAAAACAAATATTATTTGAATTCCATGTTGGGAGGTGTTCAAATTTCAGAATAAAAGAAAGTTGTCACATGTTCTAAGTATTTGATTATTTGGCACGACAAAGTTCAGTATTTCAAAATGAACTCTAAGTCGAATTCTTTTTCTCAATGGAGACAGAAGAGTGATGTGGAACCTTGGGCTTCATTTAACAATTTTGTTTTAATTATTTAATAATTAGTTTCATTTTAATTATCTTTTAAATTATAATTTTTATTTTGTTTCCTTCTAATTTAGAATTCTAATTTTCTTTTTAAAATTAAAAATTTAAGCTTATAAATAAGAGACTCACTTAATATAATACGTAGAATTGATTAATGAAAATTTAAATTTTAGTTTGTAGCATTGTGTTAGGGCTGTAACTCTTTTGCTCTACATTTTTTCCACATCTTATAGGGTCGTCCCTCCATGTGCTGCATCAAATCATGTATTTCACGCAAGACACTGTATTAGATGTGCGTTACAATTTTTTTGGAAATATATTATTAATGAAACAAATCAACACACGGTACGCCAAATCTAAAGAGCAATTAGTGATATGTTCAATGAACATAATTTCCTTTTGAAACATTTGACTTTACTAGAAACACGAAATGAAACGCTAATGGAAAAAAGACTTTCCATAAAAAACGCATAACTCACAATATATAGAAACAATGAATTATACTGACAAATATATAGAATTCTTAATAAATGTTTTCACAATTATTTGAGAAAAATATAAAATTTTGTAACTTGCAACTTATTATAGTCTGTAATCTAGAAATACCATGATTACTATTGAGCAAATTCTTAGACCTAATATATTGTTGGGAATTGGAAGCATTCATTCACACTTAGAATCATTTGTACTCGTATTTAATAAATTCGAGTTAAAATTTAAGAATTTTTAGTCCAACCCATCATTTCTTAACACTAATGTTTCCATAAAAAACACAGAACTCACAATGTATAAAAACAATGAGTTACGTTAACCCGTATTTAGAGTTTTTCATAATTGTTTTCACAATTTTTTCAGCAAAATATAAAATTTGGCATTTTGCTACTCTATTACAGTCTGTAATCTAGAAATACTATAATTACTATGATTACTACCGACCAAATTCTTAGACCTTATATATTGTTGGGATTTGGGAGTGTTCGTTCACAATTCTAAGAATTATTTATACTCGTATTTAATAAATTGGAGTTAATATTTAACATCTTTAGTTCATACCATCATTCTTTTAAATTCGTTTAGTTAATTGTTAGGCTTTTATCCACCTAGGTATATTTCAATGTGTGCTTTCAAAAATTTCAATATACTCTCAAATTCATTTTCTCCCTTCCCGAAAGATACTAAAACATTTCCAAAATGTTTCCTTTTCCATGTTAATCGAAACAATAGACTAAACCGAATTTTTGATTATTGCAGAAATTCTCTCACTTTAGGAAAAGAAGGGGGGGGGGGGAGTGTTCATTTGAGCTTGTATCAAGCTAGGAATGTTAGATCTTATACAACAGCTTGAGGGGAGATGTTGAAAAGAAACATTTGCAAGAAGGGTCAAATTGTAATATTGCTTTTATAAGTAATCATAACCTAAAGAGGAATGACCATTCATAGTAAGGGCCTCCCTCTCTCTTCCTCTATTACGGCTTTATTGTCTTTTCTTATTGGATTGGGCTCTTTTAACCCATCTTCTTCAAAGGAAGTTTTTCTACAGACATCATGTACCCCAAAGTAAAATGAAAAAAGAAAATATACATCAAGTAACACAATGTACAATGACCCATATGAATTGTCTTGAAAAATCCAAGCTAATGATGACTCACCTGGTTCCCAAGTGACGGAATTACTTGATGAATGACCCACTGTGAATCAACCACACCGATTTTCTCATGTGCAGGCTGCAGAGATTAAAGAAAGTAATTACCAATTGCTGCTTGATAGGAGCTGCTGTCCTAGTCCTAGTTTACAAAACGTAGGGCTCTTGATGTTGACAAGGACAGATGAACAGACATGGCATTGGCATATAAATTCAAGGGATCAAAATTAGATAGAGAGAGAGAGAGAGAGAGAGAGAACCATCATGGTTCACTGCCCACATAAACTAGTTCCTGTTGGATAAAGTTCATGAAACCAAGCTGATCTATAATATGCACACAGTTATCAGTAGATAACCTTCGAATGAGCCACAAAAATCATAGTGGTCACAATCATTAGTCACTAAACAGATTCTTTTGTTATTTTTGTCCTAACAGTTTACATGGTATCTTTTGCCGTGTGGGGGAATATCTTTTCAATGTTATTGCGCATCCACACAAAAAAATAAAACATAAAATTGCCTGCATGCAAGTTCTGAAGAATGTACTGAAATATTTGCAATTCTCAGCAATAAAAAGTTGAGAGACAACTACCTCTACGCATCGCCTAAGGGCAAAATCCAATCCCCATCCATGCACCAAATCATTCTACAACCATATTATAAAAACAGACAGATTAGTGCAGCTAAAATCTGAAATCACCAGAATAGGGAACTTTTTGTTTCAAATGTTCAACAGCAGAAAACTAAAAGGATACAGAAAGGAAAATCCAATAAGTCATATGTATGAAAACATAGATGCAGAATTCACACATGCAGTCTCAAAAAATTAAAACAACACCTGAATCATATGCCAAACACAGCGCCACGCTTCCCGCGAAAACACAGGGGCCATAATCTCCACAAATCTGAATAAATGCAGAAATATAACCAAATTAGCTATACGGTGATATGAAGCACGTTTGAACCATAATTATGAATTATGAAATAAGAACTTCTACTATGTTGCAGTTTTATTTATTTATTTTTTTTATGAGCAACATCTAATGGCTAGCAAAATAAATTCCATGTTGCGTGGAATGAAGATTTGATGCAGAACATGGAGGGAATGAGAACGATGGTTGGTAGCGCACAAGGGTCGAAACCCTAACTTAAGGCTTTTGCCTTAAAACTCAACTCTTTATTAATTCAATTCTGCTTAGTACATCATTTAAGCCTCTTATTTATAGGCTTAAAACCCTAATATAACAAAGAATCAAAATCCTAACCAACAAAGAAATTAAAATATCATCTTAATTAGAAGATAGACTAGAATCATAATGAAAAGAAAATAACTTAAATGACTCTAAATAAATTAAAAAGCTACCAATGACAGTTATTATACCAAAAAGACTTATTGACTTGCGCCAGGCCCTTGGGATTAGATCGAGGCTTCCAAATAGAATAACAGTTCTCAAGCCAATCAACAGCTACGCCATCATTTCTCTTCCGCTAAAAAGAACTGGACTTTGACAAGTTAGTAGCACAACGAAGGATGTCAGCAGAAAAAGGAATACGACGAACCAACAGAGAGTTCTTCTTCAACTTGATAGTACATGAATCAGTAGCACATGTAAGCGTGTACTTTGTTTTGCCATCAGCGAAAGAATAGATGTTAGCACGCCCAGTATGCTCGACATCATGATCCCATATCTATCTACGACCTAGAAGAATGTGACAAAGCTTGCGGGAGCACATCGCACAGCACCGTCTCTTTGAGCTTTCCAAGAGTGAATGACATAGGGCACTGCTTGTCAACTTTGAGCATGGTGTTGGTGATCCAGACCACATGATAAGATGCGGGATGAGGCTCGGCCTTTAAACCCAATTTCTTCACAGTTTCTTCAAATACAACATTGGTGCAACAACTCCCAGTGTCAATCGCTAAAGAAAAAACACGATCATTGCACTTGACCCTAGTAGTGAAAATTTGGTCACCCTACAAAGATTCAGTTTGTTTGTTGTCCCTTTGAGTCACAAGGAGAGAACGAATAACACCCAGAGTACCAGCTTGGATTTCCTCATCAGATGAGGGATTAACAGGGTAAAAGGGCTCAACAATTTGATGTTCGACCTTTGCGTTCACAAGCTCCTTTGCCTCCACAAGCTCTTTAATTTTCAGTATAGTAACAGGTTTAGCATCCATATTAAATCTAGGAGAAAGGCACTTTCTAGCATAATGTCCAAACTCTTGACAATTAAAGCACTTAAACATTGGTGTTACCTCCAAATGTAGTTGGTGAGGAAGTGAGAATAGCACGAGAAGGGCGCTCAGAGAACTTATTACAAATGGGCTTCACAAAAATCCTCTCACTCCGTGTAAAGGGTTCGGTTGGTGCACGCATTGAAGCCTTTTTCTTGACCTCATCTTCCATTTGAAGGGTTACTTGGACAACATCTGCCGTTAGGTACACTCTGCTAGCAGCTAAACACCTAAACCACAAGAGTTGGGGATTCAAGTCTAGACAATACACAGAGATCATGACATCTTAATTCCACGAGAACTCAGATCTAGTCGCTAAGCTATAGAACCACCTGGTATACTCTTCAACTGACTTGCTTCCTTCTGTCAACTGGGTAAATTGAAGATGAATTCGCTGCTTGTAACTTGAAGGCACAAAATAACGGGTCATAGCAACCTTCATATCCATCCAAGTACGAATAGTTGTATAGTACTCACGTTCATATTTGGTCCACCAGATTCTAGCTATACTTTTCAATTTTGCTTTGACAAAAAGTAACATTCTTTCCTCAGTCACGTGGTACCAACGAAAGAAGCTTTCTATACTATGTGACACGGGCTACTGATGTGGTTGACAAGGAGGGGTAGAGAGGTTGAAGGGGTCGCGGCTACCGATGTGGGTAGGGTTTCAGTGAGGGGAGGGGGGGAAAATGCAAAGGTCGAAAGGGAGAGGAAAAGGGACTAGGGCTTTAGCTTTAACGGCTAGGGTTTCAGAGGGAGGAGAGACCACGGCAAGGCGAGGATGACGGTGATGATCGATGTGGTCCCCGACGGCAGCAATAGCGACAACGCAATTAGTGGAGGTGACGGCGTGACTGGTGGTGGCGAGTGCAACTGTGAAGGTCATCGGTGGTGACGGCGTGAGGTGACAATAACAGAGGTGACGACAGCTAGTGGTGGTGGCAACAACTACAGAGGTTATCGACGTCAATGTAGCCACGGGGGAGAATGGCGGTAGAAGCTTCTTTAACTGCAAAAAGGTGTCAAAGAAGGAGAAAGAAATGTGAAATCCTGAGCTTAAACTCTGATACCTATTGATGCATAACGAGAAGGGGATGAGAATGGTAGTTGGTAGCGCACAATGGTCGAAACCCTAATTCAAGGCCTTCGCCTTAAAACTCAACTCTTTATTAATTCAACTTTGCTTAGTACATCATTTGAGCATCTTATTTATAAGCTTAAAACCCTAATTTAAAAAGGAATGAAAATCTTAACCAACAAAGAAATTAAAATATCACCTTGATCAGAAAATATACTAGAATCCAAATGAAAATGAATGACTTAAATAACTCTAATTAAATTAAAAAGCTACCAGCAACAATTATTAGACTAAAAAGACTTATTGACTCACATCCGGCCCTTGGACTTAGATCGAGGCTTCCAAATAGGATAACAGCTCTCAAACCAATCAATTGGTGCGCTATCAAGATTGTTTCAATACATGGAATGGGAATTAGAACTTACTTACCTTCCACAGATTGCATAGTTTGGCTGTGTTTAGATATTTCTAAATGAAGGAGAAATTGGCTTTCAACAAATAGACCCTTGAGAAAAAATACCATACAAAAAGACACAAGAAAGATGTCAATTTAACTTAGAAGTTTGTGATACTGGAAATTTGGAATTAATGTGAATAGAAAATTTCATGCTCTCAACATAAGCCGATTGTTGATGTGGCAAGCACTTTCATGAAAACAGATGTAACTAGACCCACATCTTTTCCTGTTGTGGCAATCATCTACCTATATACACCCACCTTCATTAACTTAGTTCAAAATCCACTTCTATGGGTCTAAGGGTGTGCCACATAGGAGGCCTTACCGCTCATTATTGAAAATAATTATGATTGATTTATATACAATTTTCCATATCGATCAAACAGTTTATTAATAATATCTATTTGTTTCTTTTTTCTATTTTAAAAATTATGACGGAATTTCGACGTCTCACAATTCAAAAAAGATAAATTTTACTCATGATTTGATTCTCGATTTTAAATCTACGCCCGTTCCATTTAACAAACCAGTTTTAAAAAATCAACCCTACTCCTTAAATATCAAACCCAAATTTGTTATTGAATTTGGACTTAAATATCAATCCCAAGTTGTTAAAAAAAAGGGCTGTGTTGAGCAAGTTGGGTGAGCCATTGGGTTGGTGCCCACCATCAGATGGTAGGAATGCAATGGGAAAAGGGTTTGGACGGGAGGAACTTTGCAGGTCTAGAAAGGCTAATTCTGCACTTCCTTCCTCAAGCCGAGAGTTGTGAAACATCCCAATCAGTTAGGCTGTTTGAGATGAGCTTAAGATATGGGTCCATGTGTTGAAGCAGAGGGTCAGTGTCAGCTTTAGATACGGGTCCATGTATTGCTTTGGAAGGAAGCCACCCAAGTGAGACTTCCAGTAGCCCTTTTGGTTCTTCCTATTCTATTCTTAAGCACAAGGTTGAGATGGGGCTATTTGCATGAGAAAAAAAGAAAGGTAATGATTTAGTACGGACGGTGGAGGTGGTGTAAGGACCTGCTTTTTAGGAATAATATTAGTGACAGTAAATAATCAGTTTAATTCGAGACACCGTGTGATCAAAAACCCTAACACGATAAATCTAAAACTAAAACTCAGAATCAAAAACCCTAGAATCGCCAACAATCTCCCAACCCAAAGAATTATTCAATTAACGTAATAATAATAATAATGTAATAAAAATAATAATGATAATAATAATAATATTCATGAAATAATAATAACAATAAAATAATCGAGACTATGGATAAACTAATAACCAAATGAA
>JAOTRH010000006.1:5317745-5345849 GCA_034768845.1 Heliamphora exappendiculata | reverse complement strand
CTCTCTCAATTTCTATTTTGACCTCCTTTTACCATTAAATATGATCTACCAACGGCAATAATAAAGGGTCCTGATGAGACGTTTAGGGTCGGCAATAATGGTTGTAAACAGTGATAATGGTGAGAATGGACGCCATGGACGCTGTTGCACAGTGATGTTGGCAAGAATGGCACTAATTTCAAAGCCGTTGCCATTCCTCAAAGATTCATTCTTCTGACCTTGCTTCTCTGAATCCCGATGGTTCTGATCATGATACTTTGAGTTCTTTTTAAACTTCTGAGAACTGTGTTATTGCATATGGAAAAAGGTGGTTTTAGGGATAATCATGAAGATGGAGACGTGAAAGAGGTCTAGAGCATTTTGGAAAATTTCCTATAATGTTGTAATCAATTGGACTAGACTAACAATACAAAGTCCTCCATGAGTTTACCAATCCAGCGGTTTTGAAGGATTCGTAGTCCGTTCAGACTATTAGACAGCCCCATAAATGTTAAACTAAACACAGAGTTAGCAGGCCCATGGTATTGTTAATCCAATCTGAAGGCCTATAACTGGAATCAAAAATCAAACCGGGCGTTATAGGAAGATTTGCTAGCTGTATTCATTGTGGGCCTCGGTGTCATCTCCCTTTAAAGAGGGTTCCTTTGGTTATGATTTCTGGAGATTGCAAAAATGTTTGTCAATTGTTTAGTTATGTTTTCTTTTCTTTTGGAGGACTGCTTGATCTCCTTTGAGCTTTCCTTTATTAATAAGATATTTGTTGCCAATAAAAAAAACAAAAAAAATCAAGAAAACTAACTGACAATATTCTATGAACAGATGCAATTAGAACTTTAGACTTACTGCCACCAGATTCCAACACCAATGCAAAAACATCCACAGTAGTCTTAGGAAAAGAATCCAGTATTATGGCACCTTCCAAAGCCTTATGAAGAATGGAAGAAAATTCCTGGTGGTCTGATCCCTAACACATGGAGGATAAAATAGTAATAAAGATAAAACAAGAAATTGTAGTGAAAATATATAATAAAATCCATCCTGCCCATATACCTGCCCACGAACTGAGGTAGCAAAAGTTGTATAACTGACATCACAATTCAGCCGCCCTATATCACTGTACATCATTGCTTTCTTGCTTTCCCTTGGCCCAAACCTGAACCAAACAAAACCAACACCAAGTGGCAATATCAAAAGACAAAGATCAACATTAGAAGAATGTAAGCACCATTTAAGTAATTTTAGGGACATTATGTTAGTCCTAATCTACCATGGATTATGGGCAATTAAAATCAAAGATTTAGTAGCAACATGACAAAAGTACAAAACCAAAGCTAGCATATTTATGTAATAGCTGCAGACAACCCTCATTACCACATTCGGCATAAAAACTTTCTACAATTGGTCAAACCAGCTAGATATTAAGACACTAGTAATCGCAGGATACATCACCAGAAGATCAAATTACAAGTTTAAAACAACTTAGAAATACAATAAAATAAAATTCAAAACAAATCAAGAAACTATGCAAATGAGATACTCACACGGAGACAATGACCTTGGTATTACCAAACTCTGCATAGGCAGATCCAGCCGCTGCATTAACTGCACCGGTCCTTAAAACTGCAAATCTCCAACCACATAGCATTCCTTTTGATTAGTTGCAGAGTAACTATGCAATAACATAGCAATTTAGTATAGAAGATAGGGAAAAAAATATAAAAAGTAATCAAAACACGAGCACATGAATAAATTACCATTAATTATCCAGTGCAGAAGATAGAAAAACCCTAAAAAAATGAATGCAAACTCCCAATGATAACTCAATATACCAGCATAAATAATTTGAAGTTGTTGTGCATAGACATTGGTTTCCAAACGTCTGGTCGAGAAGGGAGAAAGCCCGGGGAACTGGACTGTGACTCAATAAGGAATTGGAATCTGGAAGGGCCTAGTGCTAGTGATCGGGGTTCTGTCTTTTCTCCGTTGATGCTTCCTCTTCTACTGCTACTGGTAGTGGTGCTTTGAAGTAGGAATTCCGGATCTATACCAGAAGGGCAGATGAGTTCTCCCTTATGATCTGGAATTGGTCATAGTCTGTCAAGAGGGCAACAAAGCGCCTAAGGCAAGCTGCTACATGTTCTCCCCTTGCCCTTGAACAGAAATGATTGGGGATACATTTAGAGAAGACAAAATCACAGTTGCACGAAGCAGGTGCCGGGGTGGGGGTTGCAGGGCAGTTAGGGCCTGGTGGGGAGGGAGAACCCATAAATATATATATGAAGTACTCTAACAAATAATTTGAGTAAATTTCTTTCTATATTTTGATGGCTACTACAATTTTCTCCTCATTTATAACTTTTTTTTTGTTTATTTGGGATCCATATATATATATATATATATATATATATATATGAGAGTTTCAATTTCTGTTAGGAACATGTTCTTTCTCGATGGGAGCAAGATTGAGTTATAGAATAGAATTGTCACCCCTAATGAGAGATTCATGCAACTAAGGAGTAAGAACACAATTAATGCTTAAATGTCAAGGTATCAACATTCTAATCTAAGAATGATTCTGTATGGTGTGTTGAATATATTTGGTCCATAATTATGAAGGAATATTGAACATCCCCACTCCCAAAAAAAAACCTGTCACATTGCCAACTACAAATGCAAGGACCACACTATTATCCAGCACATGAACATTCAGTCCTGTCGAATTTTTTTTCCCACAGATTTGGTTTGCATTCGATTGGGTGCTTCAAAACCACTAAGATGCAAAATTGACTGAGATTGGAAGGAAGGTCACGACTGAGATCTGAAGGTCAGAAATCTTGCAATTGGGTTTCATACACGATTTCAAGGTTAGATTTCATTAAAAAAATGCAGAGAATCGAATCTCAATAGGATGGAAAATTGTATCAATGGAATTTGTATCGTGCAATTTCTTCTCTGCAGGAATACAGCAAACAATTCGTATAGGTTTGTCTCTGAAACACAACACATTGTGCGATACATGATAAAATGAACACAGATAACTCAGGATGAAGAAGCCTTCCAATTTCCAAATCAACAAAACATGGACATGATGATAAAAAATCAGGGGCACGCTTGTAGGCATATCTGGCGTTCAAGTGCAAAAGAAAACAAAGACAAGTTGAGGAATCTCTACGTGCCCAATCCAGCAAAAACAAAAGCAAAGTGAAAACAGTTAGTTAAAAAGAAGAAGAAGTTAGAACTGACGTTAATGAGCACAAAATTCATTACCCAAACTAAGGAACATAAAAAGAAGGCATCCAATTCTAATGGATGTATGTGTGCAGAAGCCCACAAATAATAAAAGGAAAAAAGAACACAACCCAACTATCACTAATTCGGCGTTACCTAAATTGACTCCAACAGAATAAGAATGCCAAACGTACAGCTACAGGAGACTGAAGCATGAATTTAAACAGAATGCTAGAAGACAAAAGCATCCCCACACACATGAACCCAGTTTCTCAAAAACAAAACTTTACAGGGAAAAGCACAAATAATAATCAAAGCATGTGAAGCATTGCATAACCAGACTTAGGCATAAGATATTTAAACAACTAAATGGTTACAAGCTACAGGATAAGCAAGCGAAGAATGATGTGGCAGTGTTAAAATGTCTCAATGTTTAATATAACATTCAAGTATTGAATATAACCAATATCCAAAAGCATATTATATTTGGAGTTGATAAAGTGAACCAACAAACCCATAAACACATTTTACTTAGATAATAAACTAACCAGGTATCCCAAATGGTCATAAGAATTACAAGAAATAGGAAAACAACCAAACAAATGCCCACACAAAATGAACCCAATACCATTAGTGATTGTCATATGAAGAAGTTTAGCAAAATGATCACACACAAACACTAGCAAAAATTGATGTTATTTCCCTCTTTTGTTTACTTCTACAAATGCTACACCGAACGCAAATGAGCAGCCTTGAAGCCCAACAATCCCAATAATCATAATGTCAATGCACAAGAAAGATACTCAATCGTTTGGATTGGGTACTTTGGAAAGAAAAGGAAAAAAATGATATCACTCTAATCACTTGTTTGAACATCTAAAAATAAGAGAAATATAGAAAAATAGAAAGAAATTGAGAGATTTGGTTCTCTCTTAAAACCACCATTTTTAATCTCTCCAAAAGTAGAGAAATCTACAGCTTGTTTGGATTGAGTAATTTGGGAAGCAAACAAAAGAAATGATTATGTTATCACATCAATCACTTGTTTGGATAACTAAAGAGGATAGAAAAAGTAGAAATGATTTGGTTATCTCTTAAGACCACATTCTTTAATCTTTCCAAAAGTGAATAGACTCAGAAAAAAAATAAATCACTCAAATGCTCATGTCTTGTAATGTCGATATTAGCTCTCCAAAAACAAATGCATGAAGTGTTATTACTTCAAAATATGGTCGGTATGGTAAAAAAACTTAAGACACTTTCTTTTTTTCTAGAAAAAAACGACAATCTTTTTTCTCAGGTTTATCCAAACAAAGATGGAGAGAAACAGAGAAACAAATTCTTTGTCTTCTTTTATTTTCTTTGATTACTAGTGTAATTTTCTCTTTTTGTTTTCTCTCGTAATATTTCCCAAACGAGCACAGAGGACAACCATGTGAATAGCATGATAATCAGTCCAAATCAGTCTATTAAGACCTAAAGAAAATAGTCGATCGCAACAAAACCAACCGATATATATATATATATATATATAGAGAGAGAGAGAGAGAGAGAGAGAGAGAGATTAAAATTTAAGCTGATGGCATCGAGTCAAGATAAGTTCCACTTAATGAATGAAATAATCAGAAACGCTGAATTCATGAATATGTATCTATACACAAAAGATGAAAAGAATGTATAGAACAATGAGAAAGGAGGAGGGGGAGAGGGAGAGGGAGAGGGAGAGGGCATACAAGCAGGGCGGCACTGGTGGAAACCCCGGCCGTCAGGGCGTACCCAATCGACGTCATTGAAAATGGGCGGTCTCTTCTTATTTTGTGTCGACGGAGACGGCGAGTACGTCGTCGGAGTTGCTCCGGATTTTCCAGCCATCTCTCTTTCTCTCTATGCGGTTTCTTCTTCTCTACGAAGTCGTGCGCTTGCGCAAAGTGAAAGCGCAGTTCTCACTTTTCGCTCGCTCTCTGCTCCGAGCTGCTTAGTTCTGATGCCACGTTTAAATTGGGGAAAGGGAACGCCCACTTTAGCGGTTTCCTTCTAACGTGCGCCAGGAGTGTCTTGAATCTCTGATATTTTGACCCGACGGAGGACCAGCTGGTCCGTTAAAGTCATATTGGGCTTCAAGGATCATTTTACCCGCAGGCTCTTTATTCGGCCCAAGTCTGTCTGACCCATCAGATAGACTTGCGCCCAACTAATTTAATTTTATTAGTTTGATTTTTAGGCGGATTAAATATGCCTGAATAGTTTTTTTTTAATTATTAATTTGGGCCTAAAAAAATGGCAACTAATAAAATTAAATTGGTTCATGGGCTAGGCTAAGATTAATCAGAATTTAGACATTCGTAAAAAAAAATAGTTTAAGTGGACTTTTTATTAATCTCTTTGTTGTATTTTTTAATTTTACAAACACAACTAATTAGCGGAGAATTCTATCATTAATTTAAATTGGCTGTGCTTGACTTCTATTTAAATTCACCTAACTATACTTTTATATAAATCAACTCAAAAACTATTTAAAAATCACAACTTATTAATTTTAAGGTTGTTATTTGAAATTAATGATATATTATTTTTTAATAATAGTTGAAATCGTCATTTCAAACTGAACTAATTTTCATTGAGTTGATTTGATTCTACTAAATGATATTGGGTTTGATAAAGCCTGAATAATATTTATATGCTCGTCTTCCTAGATTTAACTTGGCAACCTTTTTTTTTTTTTGTAACCCTAATTGCTTGCTTTTGTTGTGCCATACCCATGTATTATTAACCCTATCGTATATGACTATTTTGTAACTCTCTCATATTCTAACTATAGTACAAATTCTAGTGCAAATCGTGAATGTAAGCGATTTTGTTGAACTCTGTAAATTGTTATTATGTTCTTGTATTTGTTTGACCATTTTTCTTGCTTGTGGACTTGTGATCTTAGACCATTTGTAGTTTGGATATTAAAATTTGCACAATGGAAAAAAAAATGGATAGTTCAAGGTTGCTAAGTTCAATGGCTTAGATTTTGCCTTTCTAAAAAATACAAATCGAATACATTTTGTACGAAAAAAATTTATTTCCTTCCATGCTCAAGAAAAAGTTAACAAAATGCCAAAAGATAAATAGGTGACATTGAATCATAATGCCCTAGGGATTGTGCGACTGAATGTCGCACCGTTGGTTGCTACGAATATTACAAAAGAGAAGGCGAAATCAGGATTGCTAGCTATTGGTGTTTGTATTTCAAAACATAAAAGAAGCTAATTTTGTCCCACATTAGAAAACCACCAAAACTTTAAGCTACATATATAATTTCACACTTCCCTTGAATAGTGAATATGACTAGACCCAAGGGAGAGCCAATTGAGCGCACAATATTGGGCAAAAGCCCAAATATTTCCAAAATTTAGCCTAAAAATCAGTTAACTGAACACGCGTACCAAATTTTGCACGCAGAGGGGTTGCGAATCCCCGAATTCGGGCCTTGTAAGTGTGTGTGCAATTTGGCTTAGTTTTGCTAAATATCCGATTAAAGTTTTATTTATTTTGTAAAAATATTTTTGCAGAAAATCTGGTTCCAAATTTGAAGCTCTTTTTCAAACTGTTCCACTAATCAAGCAATTAAAGAATTTTGAGAATTTCTGTAATTAATCCTTTAGCCCATTATCCAATAATCTAGCCATCGATTAATTTTTAGAATTTCTTTAATTATTTTTTAACTATTTAATTACTTGATTAATGCATAATTTTTTTTGTAATTCCTTTCAACATGCATTTTTTGACTCTATAAATTGGTGGAACTTTTAGCTCAAGATATAACGAAAAACACATTCTCTCATTCTTTCTTTGAAAATGCAATCTATCAAAAACTATTCCTGCTTCCGCTACACTGTGAGTACATGCATATATAGTGGATATGTTGTAAATCTTGGAGAGTATCCCACCGTCATACTTCTGCATTGAGTAATCATCTTTTAGGGATGTGAATACACTCTTTAGAAGTGTCAGTGACACATCTACAACCATCAGTGGCATTGTTCTGGTCTATTAATTTATCTTTCTACTATTTTTCGTTATTTTTTTAACAATGTTAAGAGTAATTATGAAAATTACAATGCTTGCTGCGACCAAGGTTATTCCCTGTGACAAAAGATTGAACCTTTTAGTGGCACATTCTTTAAATGTTGGCAACAAAAAAATAAACTTAGTCTTAGATATTTTCAATATCCAGTTTGTCCTTATCTCGTCATATTCAACTCTTGAATTAGAAAATTATAAAGAGTTGTTCACTAGTGGGATAAAGCTAATAAGATCTGTAATATTATTATCTTAAACTCTTTTTCAAATAAATTTTTTGATGTTTATTGTGATGTGGATCATGCACATGAAATATAGAATGCTTTTGTTAAAAAATATATGATTGAAGATATTGGCACTAAAAAGTATGCTCTAAAATTTTTTTAAAATTTTTAGATATAAGATGACAAGTATGTTTCGACACAAATTCATAAGTTTGATATTATTGCCTTCGAACTCAAGAATAAAAGAATTGATTTGAATGATAGTTGTTGTCTTGAATGATAGTTGGAGGTAAGAATGAGCCCAAGTTAATTTGAATTGATTTAGAACTTAACTCAAAATCGAGCCCATTAAAGTTAATTGTATAGAGTGACCCTGCCCACTCCTAATTCTAACTCTTCCCCTTTCCTTCCATCATAATGCATCTCTCACCATTCCCCATCATTTATTAATTTCTCCCAATTATTTTGACATTAATTTAGTTTGCTTTTTCTTTTTTTCTTCTTGTACATGTGGCATACACATAATACTCTATTAAAATTTTGTTAAAATTTTTTTACTTTTTTATTTTTTTGTAACGAGAAAAATTTAAAAAATATCACCGTTTAAATTAACATAAAACATTTTTACTAAAAGACAAGAAAATCATATATATATAAAGCGATCCCACGTGGTGAGTAATTTTTTTTTATGAATTTCTTTCTAATTAACATTCAACTTTTTGCCTTTTTGGGATGTTAGTGGTTTTTTTTTTTTTTTTTGCTTTTCATTGAAAATTCAAACTAAAAACCATCATAAAAAGCTTTTAAAAAAGCACACAAAAAAAAAAACCAATAAAAGAGAGCCCAGGGAAAAAAACTAATTCGTAAGAGATTTTATTATGATAAACATTGATTGATTTAATTGTGTCATAGTCCAAGCATTAGGTAATGTCAATGCAATATCACCATAACAAAATGATGTATTTTTTCAATAACAAGTTGGATTATCTGATCCGAGGAATCAAATCAAGCCACGAATTATTTCGAATTCTAATTTTTCATCGTTTGAACTGAGGAACCAAATCAAATCACAAATTGTTTCGATTCCTAATTTTTCATCATTTGGTATTTTCCCGAATCGATTGGGTATTGGGGATTGATTCGTTTGGGTATTGGGTATTGGGTATTGGGGATTGATTCATTTGGGTAGTGAGGATTGACTCTTTTCTGTTAATTCTTTTCTTTTAGAGTGCCTTTCAAAGTCATCAATTTCTTCTTTAAAAAAAAAATGTCATCAATTTCAAATAGTGGAATCCTAATAGAGAGATCAAGCAATGGGGCATTGGCTTTTCTTGACTCGGTATAAATACGCATCTTTTTATTTTGATTAATCTTTAATTTTGTTTTAATTCGTTACACGAAGATGATTGAGTTATTGTGAGAGCTATATGAAAATTCATGGTATTAGCACTTTTTATTACTAGTAAAATATTTATATCACTCTTTTTTTGAAATACTTGTTAGATTTTATAGTGTGTTTTCTGTTTTTATTTTTTTTTCTTTTATAAACAGTTCCTTTTTAACTACCCAACAAAAAAAGAGTCCACTTTTGGAACAAAATTTACAAATATAGAGATATATGTGTAATTCAAAATTAATTTACTGATTGAAATCCTCTCTATTTTCTAACAAAATGGAGGATTCATCATTTTTATTATTTAATTTTTATGATAAGATAATTTTGATAATTTGAATCGTTTATATTATTAAATTTACTAACAGCATCATCTATACAAAAACTAAATTGATCGAAAATAGACAATTAGATGATTAGATCACATAAATTCAAAAAACAAATGTAAAACCTATAATCAAAATTATGTTTGTCATCCAACCATGTAATTATTAATATTCGATTAATCTTGTTTTTTAAAATATAATATTTTTGATATAATATATAATATAAACAATTCACATTATTAAAATAATCAACCAAAATAACACAAAACAAAAATAGAGAAATCTCTATTTATTTAAGGAATAGAGCGAACTTGGATCCACGTCATTTCAACTGTGAGACCAATTGTTTTTTTCGTTTTTTGTCAACTAAAATTGATACTCCTATTGTAATTTTCTTTCCATTGTGGGTTTTTAAAATCAGATTCATTCACATCCAATATATCACAAAACTTACCAAAAAGACTAATCAATTAAGGAATGTCAGTTGGGCTCATTGGGTCAAAAGTGTCTAACACAACTTTTAAGGGAACAAAACAAATAAAATAAAATAGTCAACCAACATTGGCTCCTATGCTCACTCACAAACACATTATTAACATATCTAAACTGAGGAAAATGATAGCTATGCCGAGCTAATGAGCCAAACTCGACAGACTTGTCTAATCCATTGCTAATGAACAATAAATAGCCGTTTGGTTTCGGCTGCTCTCTCGGCAAGTGTACCACTGCTCCTAAGCTTATAAGCATTAATGTATGTCTATGGAGGTGGAGGCCCTGGCTCAAACAGTGGAGGGCAGCAGCTTGTGAACAGATCGCAGCAGCACAGAAACCACAAACTGCAGCCAAATATGGACACAAAAGTTAATGAAAGTCACGGCAGCAAAGGAAAATGTTCCAGATTCATTACTTTACTTCTCTCCCTAGGACATTCTATGAGAAGAAAGAGAAAAGAAAAATGAAAATGAAAGAGGAAAAAAGAAGAGATAGTTGCCATGATTCCAGAAGTCCTCCACCACCGGTGGCGGTGGAGCCGGTGGCAAAATGCAAGAAAATAAAAACAAAAAGAAGAGAAAAAGTTACCATGATTCCAGAAGTCCTCCGCCGGCTGGTGGCGGTGGAGGCGGTGGCAGCAGTGGGGCTTCCAGGGGTGGAGGTGGTGGATCCATTATTGATGGCAGATCGATGGATAGAAACTACCACTGCAGGTCTGTCAATGGAGAATTAACAATATTTTTGTTCATATGCAATATATATGTATATACATATCTATATCTATATCTATATCTCACCAATCTTTCATCAGGTCATGCCTCCATCTACCATTCAATGCAAATTTGAGAGATCCGCGTCCCCAACTAACACGGGTTAAGCTCCTCTCGATTTTGTCATTTTCGTCCACTTTTGTGCGTAACCTATCTCAATCATATGTACTTTAATAATTATAATTGTTTATCTTACAGTCATCTATCGACGCAATAAATTAAATTTATTAGATGTCATTAAGTTCTCAATAAAATTATATTTGTTTTTCAAAAAATAAATTGCATCACTTATTTACTATTCACAATTTACAATTTACTATATCTTACAAATTTTATTTGAATAACGCTTTGTGTGGCATCTCTTGTGGTACTTAAAAATAAATTATAAATTTATAAAATAATATAAACATCACGAAATGTCACATCATGTGATATTCAAACGTAGTCCTCACAACACTACTCATTTTATTTCAATTATCAAAATGAGATCGAAGTAAACACGCTAGCCCAAAAATCAACGAAAATGGACTAACTAAGCTTTCGTTTGGCTATTGGCTTTAAGCAATCTTAAAATTGGCTTTTTAACTTTTGGTTTAAAACTTAAAAAGTCAAAAAGTTTCATCTTTTAACTCCTAGCTTTTAGCCTTACTTTTAGACTTTTTAGCTTTTCTCATAATAATTTTTAATTTTATTCTTGTACATATAAAATTACATAAATTCTAACCAAATAATCATATTCCAACTCATTTAGGCTGAAAGATAATCATGAAATTTTATATTAAACTTATTTGATTTTTTTGGTAACTTAAATGACATTATTTTTTTAACTAAACGAATTTTTAAACTTTTTAACTTAAAATAGTTTAAAGTCAAAAAACTAACTTAAAAAGTCAAATTGCCAATGAAACTCTAAATGATGGTAAGTCCCCAACACAGATGAGCAGAGTCAAGTCTAGAGATGACCATTTGTGCAGCGGAACCACCACCACTGCTATTTGAAACTACCACCACATAAAAATATGCAACATTTGTGAAGATCTCTGTGAGATATTCTTCACTGAATCCTGTTTCTTCTGCACCATATTGCAAAAACTACCTAGTTTTATTGAAAGTCAGTTTCGGCTTGATGCTATCAGATTGAGTCAACCCATCAGACAAGGTTACAAACTCATGATTGGGCATTCATATAATTACAGTGGTGGTCATATGTTAGGTTAATTAAGCAATCGTTTAAGATTTTCGAATTAATTAGAAGGCTACCAAATTTACTAACCATTTTACGATTTATATTATTGGATATGTGTCTTAATAACAATTTTTATTGGCAAATTTCTAAAATATATATTATTTATTAAGTGCACGAATAAAGTAAGTTAGAACTCATTTGATCAAACTAAAAAAATCTATGTATAAAATCTTTCAAATAAATGTGTTATTGTTTTATACTTCTAAACTTAGTTCATATAATTTTGCTTTTTTTATTTATAATATTTTATCCTTTTTTGTGCAATTTTAATTCATAATATTACTAATTTCTTTGTTGCAAATTGTTTGATTCAAAATCTAGTTAACTAGCTAACATAGGAACTAGAATTGAAAAAAAAAAATTCTAGTCTCGGATTTGAGAATCTTTTCCTTCCAAGTTTTCAGGTTTAAAACCTCTTAAGATACTATCAATTCTTTGAGACTAGTCCATATGAGGTTTTGCCTCGACATTAATTGGGTCCCTGTTAGTAAATGATATAATTAGTTTTTCAGAAATTAGTTGTGGTGCGCACAAGTTAGTTTGAACATCCTAAAATATCGAAAAAATAATGAACATATTACTAATATTAGTACTTGGGTTGATTTATAAATAAGGTAGTCAAAAAAATTGATAAAAGAACTCCAGAACAAATTAACAAGGAGAAGAATAATTGAAATGTTCTCAATTGATAATTTATACCTTAATTATCCATTTAAAAATTATTTTAAAACGATTTGATTATAAGATTTTAATTAATAATTTATATTTCAAGAACTAAAGCAAATAAATGTAAAAGGCCTCCATTTAAAATCTCTCATAAGATCTCACCTATATTTTTATTCGATAAGGAAAGTACGATACAAATAGACAATGATTCAAAACTTTGATTTATTAGTCTTTTATTTTTTTATTTAGGATGTTATCGTAGAAATTTAGGGTTTATAATTTGAATTTGGGGGGAAAAGTCCAAATTGCTGCTTGGTTGTTGAAACTTGGAAGCTGAATTGCTGCTTGCTGAATCAATTATTGCTTTTGTGATTTGGGTTTCTTTCTAATGGCCTGGCTGAATGCCTGAATTGTAGCTTGCTTGTTATAATATCAATTTATGTAGCAATGTTACTCATTCTCCTAGATATCTATATTTCTGCTTGCTTGTTTCAATATGTGCCTACTCTTCTACTATCCTTTTGGTGGGGTTTGAAAAACTTTTGGTATCTTCTTTTTTTTTTTTTTTTTGGTCAAATTACATGGTGCCACATTGTGCTTTTTTATTTTTCATTCATTTATTCATTCATTACTAATTTTGCTTGCTTCAAGACAACATGGACAAAAGTCTAAAAAGAAAATTGATAACACTGCAATATTTAGATTTTAGTACATCTAAGTAAAGTTGTGTTAATTTGAATGAACTTTTTTTAAATTCAGGTCTTTAAATTCATGCATAAAAAAGAAAATATCAAGATGGATAATAGAATAAATATATGATAAATGTATTGTATTTGTTAATTGAAATGCGTAGCTTAATATTATCAATTCTGAGTGATCCCACTAAAATTTTTAGTGGCGACTAGAAACAGCATTGTTTAGAAGGAAAAGAAATGAAAACCTTGTTAGGAAAAAAGAAACTTGGTGTTTTTTTTTGTCAAATAACTTGGTGCCACATTGTGTTTTTATTTTTTATTCAGCCATTCATTCATTATTAATTTTGTTTACTTAAGAAAATATGGACAAGATTCTAAAAAGAAAATTAATAACAATTTGTATTATTTTTACGTAAAATCGTATTGATTTGAACGAGCTTTCTTCAAATTCAAGCCTGAAAAAGAGATTATCAATATAAAAAATAGAATAAATATATAAAAAGTGTATTGTACTTGTTACTTGAAATATTTAATTTAATATTATCAATTCTGAGGGATTCCATATGGAAAAGTTTCTAGAGTCTGCCACTCGGAACAACATTGTCTAGAAGGAAGAGAAACGAAAACATTGTTAGGAGATTTAAAACACCATATCTTGTATCAAGGACATGCAGCTCCACCCTTACCATTGTAAACCACACTGTTAAAAGAATTTAAAATTGTAAAAATAAACTGATATTTAAAAAGGAAAATAATTTGTTATATCTAAGATTAAAACATAATATAAAAGTAACGAAATTAAAACTTAAACTCACAGTAATGTGGATTCGGAATAGACAGAAAATAGAATAAGGCAAATATAATACACTCAGTCCATAAAGCAGATTTGTCCCTCACAGTGGTGCTTACGGTTCGGACGTCTGCCTCCAAGAAGTACTTAGTCTCTCGCACGCAAAAAAAACACTGCAATTTGCGTGCTCGACGAATAGAACAGTATTTTGTATTCCTTTAAATGGATTCCGATATTATGTATGTAATGTACTCTATGTAAATTATACATAAAAAATCAAAATAGAAATCTCGTATATATAAATGAACTCGTGATTATTTAAAATAGTCACGAAGAAATTGACACACCTATTCATACCGAGTAAGTGCCACCAAAAGGATACAACCTAAAAAATTAACTGATTAATTACCATATTCAACTAACTTTCATTCACATTAAAAAAATAATTTAAAATTATTTTTTCCCAACAATCACAGCATTATAAGAATTCATTTCACACGTTTATATTTGGGTTACTTTTTTTGAAGACTTTTTGTTTAAAAGCCTATTAAAAAATATACTTATTTGATTTCCTATTATAATTAATTAACTTTTTATATATTTTTTTATATTTATTTTTTTATAAAAAAAATTAAAAAACTAAAAAATCTATTTAAAAAGCTAGGCGAAACACAAAGAAAAAGATCACCTAAGCACATCTTGCACCGGCCGTTCAAAAAATAAATAAATAAATAAATACGCACATCCTGCACCACGTGAAAGCTCCATAAGGGCATATAACACCCCAACCTCCCAATCTTGCAAGGCCCATCTAAGAATCGCATACAAAGATTTATGGGCCAATGATTAATCGCATCTTTGAATACAAATAATCACTTTATAAGAGTTTCAATCAAAGGGCATATACAGGAGGAACAAGAATAAAAGTCTCAAAAGAAGCCACATGTGAGAGGATATATATATATATTCTTAACTTATCGCCTTGATTGACAATTTTGGTTTTTTTATTTTTTTGATTAAAAATGTTAAAAAATTAAAATTATTTATTTGATCAAAAAAAATAAAAAAGTTAAAAAGCCAAATCAAAATACAAATTTTTAAAATATTCTATTCAAATTTTTATCACTTTTAAAATATAATAATACTATTTATTTATAACTTATTTACTACAACTATCAACTATAACCCCCGATTGGCAATTTGGCTTTTTTGATTTTTTGGCTAAAAACGCAAAACAAAATCAACATTGCTCGTTTTTACAAAAAAACAAAAAAATTAAAAAGTTAAAAAGTCAAATCAAAATAAAAATTCTTAGAATATTCAAATTAAATTTTTACCACTTTTAAAATACAGCAATGTTCCTTATTCATAACTTATTTAGACTACTACCAATTACGTATAATTGTTAATATCAAATTTATAAAAAAGTAAAATTATCCACTTCAAAGATAAAGTAAAAAATCTAACTTTTTACATAAACAATCAACTTTAAAAAAACTAATTATTTAAAAAAACTAATTATAAAGCTAAGTTATCATACAATCGACTTTGAACTCAATTTAATTTTTTAATTAAAAATATAAAAAAAAGGACTATCTTTTAAGTTAGTTACCAATCAGAGACTATATATAATTATTAATATCAAATATACATAAATACAAAATTATTCACTTGAAATAAAGAGCAAAAAAACTTTTTTTTTATCCAAATAATTAATTTTTAAAAAACTAATTTAAAAGTTAAGTTACCAAATAATCTATTTTAAACGTAATTTAATTTTTTGACTAAAAAATACAAAAATAATTAAAAAAATAAAAAATTTTAAGCTAGTTCTGATCAAGGTCAATTGTATACTATGACCAGGAGAAAAGTGCAACAAGGGAAGCATAAAATCGAACGGCAAAATATGCATGGCCCACACATTATCCTACTCCATCAAGATTCAAACAAAAGGCACGTTTGATAATTTAAATTGAATTGAATTGAATTAGTAGTAAAAAATAATTAATAATAAAGTGAGATTAGTAGTGAGGTGAGATTACTTTTTTTGTGTTTGAAATGATTGGGATTAAATAACAAACTGGATAATAATTTATCATTGTATTAAGTTAATTTATTTTAAAATTAACTTAAGTAAATTAATAAGTTAAATTTTATGTTATTTATTTTAATATTTTAATATTTCTTATTATTTTTTAAAAATTTTAAATTCACTCCTTAATCTAATCCTTCTTAATTCCACACTTTTCTCCCTCACTAATTATCCCCATTTAACGGACTAATAATTCGAATTAGTCCACCTAAACTATTAGTCCGAAGGCTTCACAAACGTAGTATTGAACTATATTCCAGACTAATAGTCCGCGCGAACTATTAGTCCGCCAAAACAAATATGGCCAAAAAGAACAAGATTACTGTATAAAATTATCGAGGGATTAAATATATAAAGACATATCCTGTCTATACCTTGGCAATCAAAGACAACCTTCAATTAGTCATTTTATAAGGATGTATGTAAAAAGAGATATATTGACTAATGTGGAGGATTAAATATAGGGATTTATAGGTTCCGTTTACGTTGGCCAATCAGCTTGAGGTGTTGTTTATATGTGCATACACAAGAAATAGATAAGATACCCGTTGATGATTTTTACCGGTGAGCTTTCTGACGATCGAACTAGAGAAAGGTCTAGAAAGAAAAGTTGAGAGACTAAACCGACAAAGTTTTTGCTTGTATGATAGAGTATATACCTTTACTTGCTGATTTGTTGGCTATTTATAGAAGAAAAAAAATATACTTGATCCATTTAGAGGGTTTGACCCGACCTGAGCAGGTCGGGTTGTCATTTCTCTCACTCGAACACAGCTACTTGTCTGATAATGACTTGTCACTGTTATCATCCACTCATATCTCTTTGCAAGTTCCTTTTACTATGTCAAGTTATCCCCTTTACCCCCAGGCTATGTTTAGGGTAGGTCAACCTGCCATAACACTTCAGATTCCAAGATTGGTTCAACTGTTACTGGCACCTTATTGGAGGTGCCAGCCCTAAGTAAGTGTATCATGGGTCCAAATAACCACACGTCTAACCCTGAGCTCGGCTTACGAGATGTCTTGAAACGCATTGCTTGGCTTACTTTGGTCAAGTTCCCCTTCTCTAGACCTCGGCCTTAGCTGTCATCCTCTAGAGCTCGACCACCTCTTCTAGAGTTTAGCTTGCTCAAGTCGAGCATGAGCAACTTTACTCGAGGTAAAAAATGATGGCCAAAAACTCTGGTGATGCAGTACTACATTTTACGTGGACTCTAGATATACATGATCAATATCTACCCTCCCTCAGGTAACAATAGATTTTATGACAATTTAAGTGTTTTTGGAGGTAAATGGCACGGTCAAAATTAATGTTAGGTAGATGAAGTCGTCATCTCCGTCAAATTATAATAATGGATGAATGGAAGGCAACATTAATCAAGACACTAGATAACAGTTAGGGTCATCATGATAGCAGTTCTAAAATAATAAATTATATCACCTAGGTATGAATTTCTTATATATTTTATTGTCCAAAAATTCATAAATTGTATTTATAATTCACGATGAATCTTGCTTTGGTACAGGTCAATTTAAGGTTCACGTGTCCTGAACTCTACCAATCCAAACTCAGCTCTTAAAGAAAGACATAATTATAAAATAATTAAAAAAAACAGCACAGTGCCCATTACGTTCACCAATTTAGCTGCAAATAAAGGTCTTCAGTACCAAACTTTAAAATAAAATAAAAAAACTGTCAATAAATTTAAGAAATACACATTTTGAAGATATAGAAATACACGTGGCGGCTTTGGATTCGGCCATCTTGATCTGGTATTCTTTGTTTTCGTGGTAGAAAGAATGGTTTTCTACCTTTTTTGTTTTTTTTTTTCTTATTTCTTTGATTTATTAAACATTCTTATTCTTTGTGCTCTTGTTACGGTTAAACGATTCCCTTCAGATAATTTTTCCAACTCAAAGATAGTTATAATGTTCTGTTAACTAAGTAACTACCGTCAGTTGCTAACTGATGTTTGCTTTTAATTGTAAAGAGATTATATATTAATGGGTGCAATCTTAAAATGTGAAGACCTGATTTATTTGAAATTTAAAACACACTGAACAATTTGAATCTACAATATACCTTTTATTTTCTAGATAAAATTCTAAATAATTCTATGATTTAGGATTATTGATGTTTTGCAAACTTTTTATTTTTTTTATTTTTTAACGCATTGAAAATATATTTAAAGGATGAAACTTATGACAGGAGTCGAACCCAAATGAAACCCAAACTTTGATCAACTAGACAAAAGTTCATAAAATATATAATAAAAAAAAACTGTTTTAATCAAAAGATAGATATTTTTTTGTTTTTAATGAATTTTTTAAAATTTTTTGGTTATTTTTTTAATTCCTTGCTATGGGAGAAATTTAAACTACAAATATTAAAATAAAAAATATTTTTTTAGCAAAATTTTTTACACACACCACCTTAATTTATAGAGAGAGACAGAGGAGGGATAAAGTGACCGAACTCACAGCCAAGAAAAACTGTTGGGCTAGCAAAGAAAATCTCACAGCAACCTTTTTCCTGATTGTAGTAGCAACTGCTCTCATTCCTGCGCAAGAACAGTAAAAGGTGGAGCGGGAGAGTTTGGGAGTACAATTTTGTCCTTACTAGTTTATATATATATATATATATATATATATATATAAAATAGTATTATTACTATTTTTTTATATCACTTAGTGATTTGCAATGACTATTAAAATTATAAGAGACAAAAAATAAAAATAAAATAATAATAGCTTGCGGATGCTCTAATTAAATAATAATTTTTTTTGGCACCATTTTATTTTATTAAATTTCGATACCTTCAACAAAATGAATAATACAATCCACCAAATTCAAAATTCTAATCAAGTATAGGAAGCCCCAAATTTTTAGAAAATAGTTAGAGTATTAAAAAATTTTCAAAAAATTGACAAAATTTCTCTTATTTTTCGGATAATCAAACGGTTTAACCGTTCACAAAATAACCTCTAATAAAAGTAAGCAATATAACATGTACAAGTTCTACTTCAATCCCACCAATAAAATCGCAACTCAATTATACATTATGTACTATCCATTCTAACTTCTCGTGTATACATTTAAATCCTTCAAATTAATTTTTCAACAAATCCCACAAAGAAAAAATACAATAATAAACTGAGAAATTAACCATGAAAGATCCTAGTACAAATTTTATTTCCTCTCTCATGTTTCCTGTCAAAAAAAAGGGATCAATAACTATCAGCTAAATAAACACCACAAAATATCATTGTAAATTAAAATACACTGTTAAAAATAAAATAAGGACTTTGAGTTCAAATAATAACTACAGAGTAATAGAATTGTTAACTTGAATTCGAATTTTAAAAACGTGAAACAAAGAAGAGCTTTGAGTATATCAATAGATACATTTAGCATAAAAATTATACACCATTGTCATTTTGGAGAATGATATCTAATAGATAGCATTAAACAGTTTGAGATTTTGTTTTATTTTATTTGAAATTTATAAAATTCTTACATGTGCATTATGGCTTTTCTCAACCGATAAATATACTCTAATCAAAAAATACAAATCACAACACTCCTATAATGAAAAAAAACAATCGCAAACAAAACAAAAAATGAAAAAACAAAAAAAAAATTGTTTAGAAACCCATATCAATTCAAGACAAAACTCAAATTACCTAGGTATAACCCATGCCTAAAGGCACTACTACCATCTTTTTTAGATCGCTCAGTAGTTTACAATGACGACTGAAAGTTATAAAGGACAAAAAGAAAATGTAAAAAAATAACAGTAGTAGATTAATAGATTGTTTAGATTCTCGAATTAAATAATAACAAATTAATTAAAAAATACACAATTATCACATCTTAATTGAAAGTTATATCCAAATTAAATAATAACCGATCAATAAAAGATACAAGTAATTTTATTATTTGGCTCAAATTTATTATTTGAACATATATTAATTGAACAGGTCACCATAAGAACATATCTTCAAAATAACAAAATTGCATAAGTCAATTGGCTCATACAACTTCGCATAGCAACAAAACATTTACTTAGCATTTGCATTGGTATTTAACATACCTATTTGTCTCATATGCGTTGTTCTTCAACATACCCATTTGTCTCATATTTTTTGCTCAAAAAAGATAATATTACCATTTTTTTAATTGAGAATGCATCTTTTATAATATGCATTGTGACAACACATGCTCAAAGAGTTCTAAAACTACCCAAAAAATAAAAGGCTGGCAAAAACTAAAACTATTATAGACATATTAATCATTTTGCTTTAAAAAAAACGTTAGAAACTTGAATATAATTTGAAAATGCACTTTCGAATATAATATGAAGCCAAGACTAATTTTAAACAATAATTAAGAGTACAAAAATTGCTAAGAGAAATAACATATTGATAAAGCCAAGCCATGCAACAAAAGCAACAAAATATTTTTTATTTTAGAAAACTCACTCTCAACCTTTTAATGTCATAAAAAATTTCATTAGGCTCACTTTTTTAATCATCAAAAAATTTACTTAAGTTTAGCCAGAGTCTCAACTAAAAAGTTACAAAAAACATAAATAAATCATAACATCACTAAAGATTTTCATTAAGCTCATCTTAAATCTCAATGTTGCAAACTATACAAATTATATCCAAAAAAATGTATTGACACATCTATAAAAACTTGAGATCTAGATAGAGAAAAGAAAGAAATATTAATTTCAATTACAGTGGTTCAATGAGACAATGGAAAAGAAGCAATGTAGATTTAACAATTCAACATTTGTCACCCATCAGTCACATCTGCAAAAAAATATACATTTATTCAAAGTAATTTAGTTACAACTTTAACGAAAATCCTATTACATAAACTAATCAAAAAGTTGTTCCAATAATTGAATACTTCAAAATTGAACACAGTTGAAGTAAATCACTTTCTAAAAAAGAGATTATGCCTCATGCTTTTGTGATTCTTAAAAATAAAATTGTGCAGTAATTATTTGAAGAGATGAAAGTATGATTGTTGGTGAGTTTACATTACTTCTATAAATTTTTTTACCCTCCAATCCTAATATTAAGAATAAGGAAACAAAATCAATATAGAGACAGAAAATAAAGGACAAACAACAGTAAATCAGTACGGAAAATATTTAGTCACCTTTTTCAAATATAAAAATAATTATTTTGAAATTATTTCATTTTGCTCATTTCAACTTTTTTCCAACATGACCAATTTTTATCCACCATCAAATCCATGAAACCACCCACATAGCTATGCTCATAGGTGTATGTATTTAAACAAAAATACATTATGTTATTTCAGAAGAAAAATACAACATCATTAGCATCTTTCTTACTGGACAATTCACATGTCTAGAAATAACTTATCATCTCAACATCAAGCTATCATCTAAACCTCCACGCAGTCCCACACAATTCACAATAATAGCACAACCCAAATAAAGCATCATTTTTTAATGAAAATACGAATCAACAAAGCAGATATTGGATTTACAAAAACTGTTCTTCAAGATGCCACCTAAGGCTCCTAAGAACTATGATTCTAGAACCTGCTGGGAGATAATCCAACGCCATAAATATATACATGCTTGGTGATCCATAAAATATATCTTTATTAATTTTCAACAATTACAATAATCTAAAATTATAGGAAAATGAAATAATAGAAACAACATGAATAGAACTTGCAAACCGAGTCCTGCAATTGCAGTTTTCTTAAGAATGATTCGTTGCCTACCGAGAGTGTTGTAGGTATTCCACCGGCGTCACTCTCCTAGAATAAAATGGCTCCACGATCGTTGGAACACCACCAAGGATCGGCTACGAACGTACTCCGTCTGTCTTTCTCTCTCTTGCAGCTTGCACTATAACCTGATAACTGTATCTCTCATTTCTCACCTTCTATCTGTTGCTTTTCCGTTTGTTGCTCTCCTTTTCTGCTCTGTTTCGTCCCCCTCGTATATCTTTCTTCCCCTGTGGAATGACAGTATATATATAGCCCTCCATCATGGGGGGGTTACAAGGAGAGTAATAGCTAGGGAGATCAGGAGATCAATAGCCACGGAGATCAGGAGATCAATAGCTACTCATGACTATTGATTTTCAAAATTCAATTGCCAATTGAATGGCCAATTCAATTGCAATTGAATTCTGCTAGTAAATTTTGAAATTCAATGGCCAATGAATTCACAAATTCCAAGAGAACTTGAATTGGAATGAAATTTTTTTAAGAATAAAAATGATTAAAAAATCTAAGACAAATAAATTTCAAGATTCGTTAAACAACATGGAATGGCTTTGATTCATATAAAATTTTGTTGAAACAAAAAGGGCATTAAATGAAGAAAAAACTGCAATTTATAAAACACTTTCAAATAATAGGCCAAGTACAATATTCGCCGGTAGAAATGAATTTTAAAAGTTCAAATAGATCATGACCTTAGCTGAATTGAATACTTTTCCAATTCAGCAATGAAAAGATAAATAGTTAGTAAAAAAAATTCTAATTTATTCTATTTTTCTAGTAACCATTCTCATCTGCAAACTCTATTCCACAATATTTAAGCTAATTCATTTATCAGATGTTGTTTTGTTATATAGATAATCATTAAACATTCTCATAAAACTAAAGATTAATCACTGCCTTGACATGGCCTTGAGAGATAGAGGAGGGCAACCAACAGCAAGGTAGGAATTTCTGGCATAGAAATCATATGTTGAGAAATTGAATCTAAAAAACATTATTATCTACGACAAAAGCATAAGCGAAGAAAATAATCTTCATTATCTTTACAATAAAAAATAAGAATTCTAATGTTAACCAACAAAAATCACAAAAAATCAGTATACGAAATTCAGTAAACATAATATAATCAACCAAGCCATCTAATAGTCAATAGCTAACATTGATCAAACGTTAGAAGATTGGGCAATTAAAGAAAAAAGAAGACGAAAAAAATGAAAGAATAATGTCGCCACATAGCAATTGTCGCATATGTCCAGATTTCAAAATGATCAAAAATTACGTGTCTTCTTTTATTAAAAAAGAAAATTTTATTAGGTAGATATAAAATACAAAAATAGAAAATATTTGATACACCAACATCACTGCTAGTGGCAAGCATCCCAACCAGGTTGCCACCCTTTCTCCAACTCACACAAAAAAAAACAATTGAAGGGTTAGCATGCACGAAATCTCAACCTAGCCTCAAAAATTAAGTGCATCAACACAACAAATCTAATTATGGTCGCGGACAATAACTGATAAGAAGAGTAAACATTGAATTTAGTAATCTTTAATAGTATAAGAAAATTTTACCAACACTTTATTCAAGCAGATAATATAAATACAATATCATTTAATTAGAAATCCTTCAGCTTCTTACTTGATTTAGCAAAAATGCAGTTCTATTCTTTGACATCAACTCATACCATAAAAGTTTTACAAACCTTAAGACAAATGTATGGGGAAATGAAAAAATAAAAAATTAGATCTGTATGAAAAAATAAAAAAATTAAAATTAAAATTTTCAATATGCAAATCTGTATAGAAAAATCAAAAATTAGATCAATGATTGATTTTTTGTTATATTAAACAATAGAATGATGGAGGCGTACCATACCCAAATTTGAAAGCCTTAAAATTGAAAAACACTTTAATCATTCTCTTTCTCTGCTTCTAATAGTTGAATGGGTCTCTCTCTCATCTGTTGGTACAAAAAGGACCAGATATATATCCATACAAACACAAAATAAAAAAAATTGAGTCATCTACCACATCAAAAAAAGAAAAAACATACAACCAACAATTAAGGTTTAATCAAAATAAAAGTAATTATATTGATGCTTCTAAATTTAAAACCGACAGTTTTGTAAACATAAAAATGGCAAATTTAATCATAAAGATTCCTCTATATACATCGTAAATACGTGGTCATTCAGAAATGTTCTTCAAATTACATCAAATAATAATTAAACTGACCACAAATAAATTATACGGATTAAAACCTCATTTATATGAAACCAGCAAGCCGAATATTAAAATACATTTTCAACAAATTAAATGTTTATAATTCACTTTTCCAGGACACACGTGACAATTTGAAACCAATAATTTCAGGGATGAATAGGCACCGGGGTTAAAAGAATAAAAGCATGAATTTAAAAGCAACAAAATAGAACCAAAGAATGCCATTGCTCGTCGAAAGAAACACGCTGACAGTGAAACAAAGAATCAATAACATAAGCTAACGAAAACCCAACAATCAAATGTAAAATTGAATCGAAATCAACAACAATTATGCTGAATATAATTCAAAATAAAGAACCAAAAAAATATACTCTTCAATTCTAGAAATGAGGTAGTGAAACAAATCGAAACCAAAAGATATTTTGTGCCAAGCAAACTTGAAAATCTCATTTCTACAATAAATCAGGAATTAAGCCAAATAAAAAAAGAATCTTTTGTTTTATTATAAAGATATTAGCTAACTATCCAACTGGGAATTGAGCTAGATGGAAGTTTCTTATATTGCTTATTCTCTAATGATTCGTAACAAAAAGGAGAAAACTCAGAATAATGAAAAAAAAAAGTAAAAAATTTCTGGTGTATTTAGTTTTTCGTAATATCTAAAATCAAATATATACATAAGAAATAATATAGCTGAGCGAATAACTAACTGTAGCTTTATTTGACAGTTAATTAGAGTTTATTTACAATTTAGCATAACTTTAAAGAGTAAAATTTTTACGTATAAGATAAAATATATATAACACTTACCACCAAGAATATGTATTTTTCATCTGATTGTGAGATTGCTCATCTGATTGTTCAAGAATATAACACTTACCAAGAATATAACTTTGTATAAGATAAAATATATATATAACAGTTATGAGTATCTTTTTCATTTCTGTAAATTTTGTGAAAGTAATTATTTCAATTCGATGAACCACAGCGTGGAATACAATGTCGCCAGATTGTTTGCTAATCAATTTCTAACATAGAAAACAGAACAAAAAAAACTGAAGATAAAAGGGAAAAAATAGAGTGACTTCAATAAAAATACAGGAAGATTGGAGCAAAAATATAGAAAATGATTTTGATGTGTACCTAACTTTGTTCTTTCAGAACCCTAAAATCACTGATGGAACAAATGATTTTGCGCGGTGCGACGATGTGGTCACGACGGCGCTGCGTTAGCGGAGGCAGCGCGGAACATCGGAGTCGACAGAGCGGCTGCGACAGAGGGTCGGGGTTAGGACTGCTGCATCAGGACGGCGGCTTTAGGACGACGAGAGAGAAGGGCGTCGGGTCAGAGAGATGGAGGGAGAGAGATAAGGGCACCGGGATGCGAAGGTGGTCGCGGGGGCGCAGAGGCACGGCAGGGAAAGATCGGCGACGTTGGTGGAGGTACGATAGCGGGATGGGTGGAAGGAAGAATGGGAGAAAATCCTGCGGTAATGTCGGGCTGAAGAATAAAAGGAGAGGAGAAATTCCAGGAATTGGGTGTGTGAGAGAGAGAGAGAGAGAGAGAGAGAGAGAGAGGACCTTTTTTTTTTTTAAATGGGCGTCTGAGTTTTGGGTGAGAGGGAGAACAGAGGCGCTGGAGTATTGGGTGAGGGAGAGAGACAGGCGCGGGAGAGAAGCAAAAAGGGGAGGGTTTTTTTTACAACCGTTGGATGATTTTTATTTTGGGCGGGATTTAATTTTGACTCTTAATTCAAAATATGTATATGACATTTTATGCCTTATTTTATTTTATATATATATATATACCAAATTACATATACAGCATTAAATTAAATAAAATTAATTATATTTTTCAAATATAAAAAAATGGACCAAAATGTCCTGTTTGATAACCCGATTTAAAGCCAAATAAAATAATTGATTTGACAAAATTTTGTAGTGGCTTAAAGCCAAAAGAAATTGTTATGATTTTTTTATCACATAATTTCTATTCAACATTCGAGAAGTATGTTTTAAAATTATAATTTTTATAAAAAAATAAATATATTTTAATGAAGTTATGATATTTTAAAATATATATAAATATATTTTTATTTGATAAGAAAAAAAAGAGCTAAAAGCCAATAAATGAAAAGACAAAAGGTCAATAATTGCCAAACAAAACAAGATAGATTTTTTTAAGATGTTCATGAACAGCTTCATTGCAGCTCTATGGGGGTAGGCAGGGAACCTGTAAACCACAAATGTGTAGAAGTCACACATGTAATTGTTGCACATTTGGAGAGTCCAAAAGACCTAAAAAAATCTCAAATGGAAAAACTCCAAATCTCATGCGGTAAAGAGTAGAAAACGGATTGTAAAACAATTAAAAAAAGCTGTTGAACTTTTAGTTCAAAATAATGTCAACGTGAAATCTGCGTCACTTTTAGGACGGTTTCAGATTGTCACGCGTTCTCTTTTGCAAAAAGATAAAATAATATGTATTTATTTACTCAAATTTATTAAAATATTCAATCAGCTAAACCTTGAGTGAATGTTCTAACCCTAATCCACATGATTCCTTTAAATTTAAGGAAAAGATCTAGTTTTTACTTTAAATATATGCCAATAACATTAGATTTTTAATCCAACATCATATGCAAAATGTAGGTAATTTGCTAACGCAGATGTAACCAAGTTAGGAGTGTAATTTGGGCTCGGCCATGGGCCGAGCGGGTCAAGCCTAACTCGGACTCGGCAGGCTCCTGCCAAGTTTTTGGGCAGGCCGGGCCGGGCATTTTTATTAGAGGGTTGGCTCAAGTCCTAGGAGTAAAAGGCTCAGGCTCGGGCTTCTGAGCGAGCCTGGTCGGGCCAGCCCATTTTTTTGGTGTTTTTTTTATATATTATTCAAATTTATTATATTATATAAGTTTATTATATTCTACAAACTTATAAGTTTTTTTTATTCAAATTTATTATATTATATAAATTTATTATTATAAGTGTATTATATTATATAAAGTTATAAAAAAAATTGTATTCAAATTTATTATATTACATAAGTTTATTATATTATATAAAGTTATAAAAAAAATTATATTCAAGTTTATTATATTACATAAGTTTATTATATTATATAAACTTATAAATTTTCTTGTTGTATTCAAATTTATTATATTATATAAGTGTATTAATCAATTAAATGAAGTAAACTCGAACAATTGAAATAATAAAATACGATATAAATTTTATTAATCAAAAATCAAATGTGAATAATTTTATACATTGTAAGTGTATTATGCATATTAAAAAATTAGAGAAATTACATCACTATAGGTCAAGCTTAACAATTATGTGGCAACTAGATTGGCACATACAAGTCTAACAATTATTTGCATTACTCTCTACTTAAAATACATGACAAATAAAATATAAAATTATAAATATAAAGTAAGAAAATTTACATATATAACAAATAATCTAAAAAATCAGTCTGAACCTGATAATTCTTCAAGCGTTCCAGACATAGTAAATTCTATGTCTGCTTCGAGTCTTTAATTCTCATCCATTTCTTGACACATTTTCGATGCATAAAGTGTGTCACATGTAATCATCTATACTTAAACCATCTTCGGAGTGAATCTTGATAAGTAATCGTTCAACATCCATCCACCTGTATTAAAAGTTGACTCCGAAGCAACTGTAGAGACAAGAATAGTAAGTATATCGCAAGTTATTGCGACAAATATTGGCCACGACACCTCATGTTGTTTCTAAAAATCTAAAATATCAAAATTATTTTCATCTATATTTTCTATAGTATCAAAATAACGTTGAAATTATGTGATCGAACTCCCATTAATATCAAAAAGTTGTCTATTTTTTATAATAAACCAATCATCATTACGACTTCAAGATGAAATCCTAACCGTAAGTTGGGTTTTATATTCATCATATAAATATTTAAATACTTCATTTATTACTTCTTGTTGGTTTGTATTATCATAAATACTTTTTACAAATATTATAAACTAATATTTCTACTCATAAGATCTAGTATGCAGGCTATTTTAAAAATATGTATTATTTCATTATAATATTTATCAAATTTATCTTTCATACTAAAT
>JAOTRH010000006.1:5301177-5317645 GCA_034768845.1 Heliamphora exappendiculata | reverse complement strand
ATTGTTAGTTGTAACATATTATATGTCCAATTCCATTTAGTTTCTACATCATGTTGTAATTTTTTATATTTTATATTTTCTTGTTGACATATTTTTTCAAACAAATCAACTGTTCTACCACTACTATATATACATCTTACTGCTAATCTAACTCTTTCCAGAGATTTATTGTAATATTTAAATTTTTCTTTCACAATTAAATTTAAAATATGTGCAGAACAATGAACATGAAATAAAGAACCAGATAATAAAAGTTATAAATTACATTTTAAATAATTAACACATTCATTATTATAAAAAGTATTATCTAAAGTAATAAAAAATATTTTTGACGCAATACCCAACGTACCTAGTTCTTACATAATAACTATACCTAAAGATTGATCGGTATAAATTTTTTTTTATAATTTTAAATAAAAAAATTCTTTTACATAAATTTCAATCATTATCTATAAAATGTACTGTAATACATTAAAATTCTTGTTTATTTCTAACAGTCCATAAATCAAGAATTAAACTAATTTTTCTTTTAAATTTGTAAATAAATCCATTAACATGATTTTAATTTCATCAAATCTACTTAAAACTCTATTTCTTATAGTATTTTTAGAAAAACGTTAAAATTACAAAATAAATTCGATTTATATCATTTTTTCAAATGCCTGTTGTTCACTCATTAAAAATGGTTGTTCTTATTTTATTATATAATCAACAATATAATTTTGTGCGCGAATTTGTTCTCACGAAAAATTTATAATATTACCAATTGTATCCCTACCTATTTGCATTTGTGAAATGACATTAAGAGATGAATATATTCAATGAATATCAACATATCTACGTAAGTGGCTAGTATCATTCGATGTGTGACCCGAAATTAGTTTATTACAAATTTTACATTTTCCTTTAATAATAACGGTGCTATCTATCATTTTTTTCAAAAATTTTTTAAAATATTCCCACATTTGAAATTTATTTAAAAAATTTTTACTATATAAACCTACAGATGCAGATACAGACGTAGATAAAACAGTTGGTGAATTATGAATAGGAGCAGGAGAAGTGAGATTAGAACTAATAGGTAAAAATGTAAAAATATCTTCTTCTTCATTAAAGAAAAAAATATATGGATCCATCAATTTTTCTAAAAAAATTACTAATATATGGATTCATAATTTTCACTCATTGATTCGCCAACAATTGCACCGAACTCAAACATTACCGAATTCGAATATCACAGAGTAATTAGAGAGAAAATAGTATAGAGAAGAGAGTTGTTTGGATGAAAAAAAATAAAAATGTGCTTCTCTATTTATGAAAAAAAATTGTATTTAAAAAAAACACACAAAACTAGCCGTAGGTCAGGCCCAAGCCCAACGGTCAAAACATCTCAACCGTTGATTTTTTTAAAAAAACTCATACAAGCCATCCATCTAAAAAAACTAGCCATTTGAGGAGGGAGAGCCTAGCGCAATGGTTAGCTTGGGCCTGGGCTTGTGGTGGGCCTACGGGCAGGCAAGCTGGTGGGCTTTTTGGGCGGGCGGGCTTCGGGGTCGGCCTGGCCTGGCGGGCTTAAGGGGTGCGGTCCAGGCCCGGCCCATGAACAGTACGAACAGGACGACGGGTCGGGCCGAACTTGAACAATGGAGGGCTTCGGGTCCCCGTTGGATCTCGGGGTATTTTTACACCCCTGAACCAAGTAAGAAGCCTGAAATAATGGTGAAATACAAAAACTACTTGAATTTTTTATGTATGTCTTGTATTAACAAATAAAAAATAGAATAAATATATAATCACTCTATGATGAAACCTGTGATTAAAAAGGGAAAGAAAAAAATTTAAAGAAAGGTCATAAGGTCACTCTATGATGGAACCTGTGATTAAAAAGGGAAAGAAGAACAAATTAAAGAAAGGTCATACGGCAAGTCATCGCTTAAACACTTGCTGCACCATAATGCTCGTACTTTCCTCTATGAACAACTTACAACTGAGAAGGTAACCAGAAAGCAATGAGAGTGAATGTGAAGCATCAGTATGCGAATTACCTAGACTGAATGTCGCGTCCGTTCGGCTGTAGCATCTTTAATTGTTGGGTAGTTGTAACTACTCCGGGTACTTAATGGTTTCCGTGCAGAACGATTCAAACCTGGGCTCGGTCAAGTCCACCGCTTCGTCATCTCGGGCACGCCAACTTGTAGCTTTTGAAAGAGAGAGGACCAATCGCTCAATATGCTCAGCGGAAAAGCAATTTACCTCTTTCCCTTTCTTGTCAGCACAGAGTGTCTGATCGATATTTAATCCTAATGAGCATTGATCTGATGATCTATTGGACGTGACACGCTTGATCTCCTCTGCTTCAACAGCAATCTCAATTTGTCTGTCAGCCCGCTCGATGCCTACGCCATGTTTAGTGTAAAGAGTAGAGCTCTGCTGGATCATGGAAGATACAATTTAATCAGAGAGAGCAAACCATTCAAAATGCAGAGAGAGTATTAGTCATTTAAATTCCCTCTACTTGAACATCTGAGCGACAAACAATCTTCTAGTGACTTTATGAAGACGGTAATAGCCATATTTGATTATCCACTTTTGAACAAGAAAACACACAGCTGAGGAAATCTAACTGCAATAATGGCATACTAGCTGATGCTGACCTGACTCACCTGAGCATCCACTCCTTTTGGCATATAAAGGTACACATCTGGGCACACACTCTAAATTCTCCGTAACAGCTAAAAAACAGAGACTTGATGGGGAAAAAATATGGTTGTTACTATATTTTGCAAGTATTAGAAACGTTCATTTCAATTGTTACAATATTTTGCAAGTAAAAGGAATTTTCATTTCAAAACAATTGAAATGAACGTTTCTAATACTATATGCATGTATGCATCCACTGCCCGTCAAAACTGAATGAAAAATATACCCTTTTTCCCTTTGTGCTCATATTGACAAGACATGGAAATTTTTGAAATAGCAAACTCCACTTTCCCCTTTGTAATTTTGGGTGGGGAGCATCTCACCCCATCATTTAAAATAGCCATTTTTCCCTCACATGGTTTTTGTCATTTTGCCCTTCACCCCCCTACTGTTCAAAATTCTGTCCAAATTGATGGAAAGTGTGCCCATGCACCTATTATGCGAGTTGACGTGAAAAAAAAAATCGAGACAAAGTCAAATTCCAATGAAAAAGACAATCATACCCTTTTTCATTTTCTTCCTTACCTAAAAACCCTAATCCACGTGTCTTTCTTTGCATGGACCATGATCCAAAAAGTTATATTGACCATGGATAATTTGACGTTGAGGGGAGAATTTCTATTGGATCAATATTGGATGTGTAAGAGGGAAGGGTGAGCGTAAATAACCTCCCATGTTACATTCACTGTTGCAAGAAAGGTGTGAGGCATAGTTTTCTAGTGTTTAGATTGGAATGTGTGATGCCTAGAATGATTTAAGACCAATTTTCTTCTAGGTGTGGAGGGTGGCCAAGAGGGAGTTGGAGAAAGGAGGTGGCTCCTCTTTACATAAAGTAGTGGCTTTTCAATCAAGAGGAATAGGCGATCTTTAGAAAATATAGAGAATTCAATCTTATGCTTGAACGGGACAGTGCTCGTCTCCTTTTCTAGGGGCTAAGGGAGAAGTTCCTTTCCCTGTTACTTTGTTGACGTTTTGGGAGAGTTGTATAGCCCTCTAGATACATAGGGTAGCTTTTTTCTCCCTTTGTCAAACTTGTAAAGCCTGTGTACAGACAGGTTTTTGCCCCCTATATGTCATTTTTTGATTAATACAACTCTTTACTTATTAACAAAAGAGTATAAAGGGCAAGGTATAGTTCTGATTTGTGTACATCCTGCATACATGGCGTGCACCCCTTCGACCTTTTAACAAAACCTAATTCACTTACAAATGATCTGGAAAATCAAGGATTCCTTTGAGGTTTAGAAGTTAACAGTATCAATAACCCCATAAAATGACAACTTCTTTATTTGTTTATGTCATATTTGTTTGGGGGCAGGACATGCTCTTCTTCTCGTCCTTCCAGTATTTTCAATTTACCAGATATCCACCAGAGGATAGTCGATAAAGTAACAAATTTCAAAGACATGCTCCAAGTAAGAAGAACCAAAATATTCCAACCTAAATAAATATGTGGATGCCTAAAGAGAATATTAACCAACAAATAGCCTCTTTTTTTCATTTTTTTATACCAACATATAGCCATTTCATAAGCCAAAAGTTTCACGATACCCCTGGCAAAAAGGGTTGCCCAAGAAAGGTATTAGCGGCTCTCCTTCTGGGAGTCCTATGCTGGCTACTAGTTTTGCTGTTTGGCATATAGAGACTAATTAAATTGTGCTAGTATTGCTACTAGAGGAATGTGAGACAGTTCCTCAGGTTACTTTTTATGGGACACAATCATTTTATATGCCTATGTGGTTTCTACTACTATAGAGTTAGAGACCCTCACTTATTGTTTGGAAAGCTTGGATCTTGTGTTGTTCCTATTATAATGCTAGGGCATCTAATCTCCCAATAACCTATCGCTTCCTTCAACTGGAAGAATTCTAGACAACTTCAATGATTGTTCTCTAGGAATTCTTTCTCAATTAGGTTAGGTGTTGTTGTTACAAATGTGATGTGTCTGTCTTCTCATGTCTGCAACAAGAAGTTTCGTTTTTTTCTTGGAACTATAGCTCCCTGCATGCATATGAGTTCTGATCTACAAAAAAGAAGCGCATTCAACCTAATTTCTCCGGATTTAAACAACCAGAACATTGAGGCAGCTAGACTGATTGCCACATGGTAGCTCAGAAAAAACTGTGATGCTCACTTTCTTATATACCACTCCCAAGAGGTGGCTAAGAAAATAACCAAATAGGAATGAGTCCACATGAAATCTTCTATTGAATGCTCCACCAGAGTGGCTTGGTTTTGAAAAAGTCGAAGACACTTTTTTAGAATCTTATATGATATTGCAGCTTAATATGGGACATGGAACAATGATACATGGCACTCCAAGACAAGATAGGAGTTATTTACAGACCGCGTGACAATTAGTAGCATGATGGTTTTCTACACTAGAGGTGGTTATCAATAGATACAGCGAGTTACTAGAGGTTGTCACAAGCAGGTGATTACCATAGTATTTCATCTGATAAATTGGAGTAATGCATTTTGGAAAAGACAACTCTCACATCCCATCAACCCCCACAACAGGGAAATATGTAGGAGTAGGAGTCAGAGTAGTGATAAGTAGTTACTAGGCTGTTCCGTCAGCCTTCATTGTGAACAATTTTCAAACCCAAGGAAGTTCAAAACAAGGCATTGAAGCTCACACAAGTGTCTGTTTTTAAGTTGGTTTGAGAAAGCAATTTTCTCTGTTGATCACAGCAGAGAAATTGTTCGCAAACACATTTACAGCAAATTGAACCAACAAATTTAACATATGGGGAAAATATACGTACCTGACAAAGATTTGAGGGAATGTTTTGCCTTCTAGATTTTTCAGGAGCAATAGTTGAAAGTACTTGCACCACCTCGCTCATAGATGGTCGAGAATCAGGATCCAACAACAAACACTCCTTTGCTAAGTAAGTCATCATCTGCATCTCTTCTTCTGGGAAATTCCCGTTCAGTTGTGGGTCAGGAAGCTCCAGTATCACTCGCCTACTATCCTGTAGGCGAGGGGTAGCCTGCAAGATGGAAAGTTACAAATCATATCAATCAAAGGATCAACCCACTTCCCAGGGGGGAAGAGTTCATATTTGCATCCCTGTCATATGCAAAAGAATAAAAAAAGGGGTTTATTCATGTGAACCACCCAATGATAATGACATTATTTTATAATTAAAAATGTGGAAAAAAAGAGTTCATATTTGCATTCATGTGAACCACACAATGATCATAAGAATTAAGTTCTACTATAAAATAAAAGAGCTGATGATAATAAATATAACATAACGTAACTGATAATCATATAACTGCCCCAACTAGGTATGAATCCCAAAATTAATCAGCTTAATGTTGAAGGCGTTCATTCTGGAAGCTCTAAAATGATTGGATGGTCGACCAACTTAATGATGAAGTTTTATCACATAAGAGCATTAGGAAACTAGATCACGCTGAGGAAACTCAAACTTGACCCATGCAAGCATTTCGGGCAATATATATTTATGTGTGTGTGTGTGCGCGCGCGCCCGCGTGTATTAATGAGTTTATACCCAAATGACAAGGCTCTCATCTCCTTTATTGACCATTTTCTGAATAGGTTGCCGACCACTGACCAGCTCAAGAAGAACAACCCCAAAACTGAAAACATCTGACTTAAGAGAAGCTCTTCCAACAATTGCATACTCTGGCGCAAAATACCCAAAAGTTCCTTGCATCCTAGCTGGTGAACTGGGACAGCTGAGAAGGTCATCAGTCCTCAAATGTTTTGCCATCCCAAGATCAGTAATCTGTAGATATGTATGTGAACTAGTAAGGAAGCAGCATAATGAATATCTGACTTCTGAGAAAATAATTGATGTCACTCGGATCAGATATCCAAAAAATTACTAGCACAACTGATTTGGACTTGATTCTCAGTGCTGAAATGTGTAACAACAAAGATTTATCTGCAATACAATGCCTCGTTTCCTTGTTTAACTCCAATGTGAAGATTGATCAAGACAAGTTGGTATGTTTGGGATCATAATCAACATAAGTTTTGATTTTCAGACCCCTTTTCCCACATATAAGGTTTGAAAGCTACAGTCTTACCTTAGCTCTCCAGTTCTCGTCCAAAAGGATGTTTGTGGATTTGACATCCCTATGCAGAATTTTTGGTGCAGCTGCTTCATGGAGATATTCCAAGCCCTTGGCAGCTCCAAGTGCAATTGCAACACGAGTACCCCAATCCAGGCTTTTCCCTGAAGCCCCATCCAAGCACTCTCTCAGATTACCATTGAGCATATACTCAAATACTAGCACCCTCTCAGCTTGTTTTCCTTGGTTTTCTGAGCAGTAGCCCAGCAAAGATAAAACACGACAATGATGGAGTCTTGATAACAATTCAATCTGACCAAAACAACAGGTCTTAAAGTACAAGAATACTGCATATAATACATTAATTTTTCCTAGTTCTCTTGCACAGGTCCAAACATCTAACAAACAACATAAAAAAAAAAAAAAAACTGGTTGAGGTAGTACCTCCCTCAAAAAAATAGCTTCAGAGTCTTGCCCTCCCTGAGTTTTCAGTCGCTTAACTGCCACAATTCTGCCATCTTTGAGATGACCACGGTAAACATGACTGCTGCCCCCACCACCTATCAAATTTGAATTGGAGAACTTATTGGTTGCATCCTCCAACTCGGAATAGGTAAATTGTAAGATTGTCCCATGTATTGTTTCTCTTTTGCTTCTAAATAATAATGAAGCCTTCCGAATGCAACCTGCAATAAAGTACAGATTTGTAGTAATTTAGAAAACGAAGGCCAAGTTTGTTTTAAAAAAAAGTTTAACGAATGACGCCAATATGCAATCCGTGTATTCTGAGTTCATAGAATGGTAATATATACAAACTATATCATAAGTCAACACTTGCCACATCACTTAAAAGGGCACACTCTGATAGAAGCCATGATTCGAAGTTCATTCAAGCTCCAAGAAAACCAGCTATAAGCATATACCTGTGACAGGGTTATTAGGGGAGCCTATATAAGCTTGTGATCCAGGAACTGAAGAAGCTCTTTGGTTTATTAGGTTTGTAGCACTATTGCAACTTGTTTCTTTATCTGACGAGAATAGAGGTAGTTGTACAGGACATTTGTCCCTTTGATACATATAGCATGCCACAGAAGCAATAAGTGCAAGAGTTGTGAGCAGAACACATATTAGCAGAATGATGACAACTTCTTTGCTGGATATCTGCTTCTTTGATGAATCCAGCTGACCGGACAATCCTATAAGAAGCAACAAAACAGCACCCAAGTAAAACTTCTGACTCATGTAGCCTATATGCCAATTTGAGATGTTTTATTCAACAGGTTACCATAATTAGTTATACCAAAAATAGTAGCATCGGTGCATATGATAAAAAGATAAAAAAATCTATTTTGTATAGAGCACTATCATGAAAACCATACCCCCAGTTTGTATTAAGACCTTTCAAACAAAAGTGAAAACTAGGGGTATAGACAAGCCGACCACATGATCGCTCAATCTCAACCAAATTTGAATGTGATCTGCACCGGGATTGTGCATGGATTGTTTGTCTCACTGAGTGATCTGGAGGAGGCATAATAATCTAATATATCAAGTTTGTGTAGCAGCTTGGTCTGTATAGCAGCCTCTGAAATCTCGTGAATTAATCAAGCAAAGTTCGAGATTGATGAAAGGCTAATGAGCTCAAGAATCAGATTAACTTGGCTTGTTTATCTTTTGAGCAATAACAACGAAGCCTCTAGTCAAGTCAATCTTGAACTAAACTTAAGTCACTTGGTTCATCTTACCATCTTACCATCCTACCAGTTCACTTTCACATTTATGCACCAGTTAAAGTGACAATATGAAACTAGAGGTCATATGACGCAAAAATATACATCCCTATAAGCACTCTGCACATTGTATTATTACCTTCCATTTAACAGGCATGCTTCGAATCACAAATCACTGCACTTCAAAAATAACGAATGTACGTCCCACAAACATAAGAAACATCATCACATTGATCCCTATAACTAGAAACAGAACAACTAAGATTTAGAACCATCAGAAGGGGCGAGTTATTGAATTAACATTATCACCAGCATACTCATTTGACAACAGAATACAAGCTGCTGGCAACTGGCTATGCATTATAACTATTAACTACCATTCAACACGTGGTTCACTTATAGAACACACCATTCTTTCATGACTCGAGATACTAGACTAGCAAAACTGTTCATTTATGACACTTCATGCACTATAGCAAAATACCAGAAGTGCAATTGCAGGCCGTAAAACAGCTCGTTCTGAGATTGCTAGCTGCTACTTGAGGGATTCCAGAACCACATATGCAACTCCAAGTACCTTCACTTGATCCTGCCGCAGCCAGTTAAAAGATTCACAAACTTAGATTATTGCAATTTATGAAAAATGAAAATCCTTAGAAGTACTACAGGACATGAATAAATAAACTACTGTTGTACTTTATAGGACAGATCATGACTCCAATTGATTGGTACATAAGACTTAGTTTGGTTTGGTATGGTATAGGACAGGTCATGCGTTTAGAAAAATCCTAACATTCCTGTAGAGCTATTGGTTAATCTCATTCTTACCATCAGAGACTGGCATACTGGTCAAGGATGTAAGCTTTAGAATGTGGATAACATAGTCCTAACTCCCAGAGGGATATAGGATGTTCCATTCCAACACCTTCAATCATTTGGCATCTTGGTCAGGCTTATAACCCATACCAAAGGGGATGAATCACCCATGTATTGCAACATGAAAAATGAATAGAATCTATCAAAGCACCCACCAGTGAAGAACATACACTCTTGATGGTTTCTTTTTTGAGTACGAAGACCCGAGGAATTAACTACCTTTTATAATACTGGCTACAATTGAAAAATAAATTCCAAATTGAAAAAGTCCAATCCCTAATGTCGGTCCCACCAATCTGTGGCATTCAGAAAAAGTGGACAGTCCATGCATCTAGCTTCCAGCCATGCAAAGTTCTGGCCTCCTGCTCAAAAGAGAAGTTGCACTTTCCATGCTTGATGTTGGAGTTTCTAGGTACCAAATCATAATGTTATGCTTCTATATTATTAATCTTTTTCTTCCTCGGATTTTCTAGCAGTGGTCAATATTTTATACTGGGACTATTAATTCTTGGTTAAATTGAATGAGATTTCAGAGGGGTGAAAACATTGAGCTTGGGAATTCTTAAGAAATAGAAGGCAATTTATCAACAGCATTAAGATGTATCAGTATACGAACAAACATAGGATTGTCCTCATACCAGGACTGCAGACACAGGATGTAGAGCAGTTGGTTTCACTAGCAAAGCTGCGGTTCCACTGATATGCAGATGAACATGAACATGTCCACTTGTTTATGTTTGGTGTACCAGAGACTTCATCTGCCACTAAAAACCAGAAAAATAAGCTTCTTTCTAATTATGCAAACTTCTCAAATTAAAAAACAAAAAACCATAGTGCTCAACATAAATAATAGATGCTATGCACATAAAGAAACATCATAGTTTGAAGATATCAAAGGGATCCAGAATTCTAATCAAAGGAAGAGACCAAATAAACCACCCAGCTGTTTGCTACAGAACTATTTTTTTATTTCTTTGATAAGCACCAGATGTTAAGTCGTATGAGAGAGAAGCTGAGGTACCCTAAACTTTTAAACTTCTACACAGAAAAATTTACGGAAAACTGTTGAGAAGTTCAAATTTTTTGATGTGTATTAGTTTTCATCCAACAAAAGTTTTTTAACGTGCAAGGTCCATTCTCACAAAAATGTTTCAACGATAGATCCTATGTTTATCGCGTGAAACTTTTTGAGGACGAAAATACCCTCGCTCCTTCATCGCTTTCTTCATCGTCATCATCGTCCTCCCCATCGTCTTCCATTTTAATCAATATTATCAAGATAGAGAATTGTTTTATATGCATATATATATAAACAAATAAATTTATCTGTTTGCATATAATGCAAAAATACGCCATTAGATAAATTTATCTGTTTGCATATCAAACAGATAAATTTATTTATTTGTTACACAAAATAAATAAATTTATCTATTTGGTGGGTATTTTTTTTAGAAATCACGCCTTTTAAATAGATTGAACCTCACGCGTTAAGATTTTTATTTATGAACCTTGCGTGCTAGAACTTTTATTTTTGGACTTCCCGCTAAATCTCCCAAAAATTTATGAGTGAAGATCACAGGTTGGCACTAACCACAAAGAATTTGTTGAATCCGGAACAAGTTAATGAGACAAGCAAGGGCAACTGTTACTCGGAGCTTCATTTATTCTAGCCAGACACCGAACTGAAAGCCAAAAATGCCAGTTAGAATGACATGATCTCAGAATACAAAAACATTTACCTGTATTACAATTTACAGTAATAAATAAAGAAATAAATCAGCCTCACAGAGGTCAAGTTTCAACATATAGATATATACATATCTGAATTCAAATCCTAACAAGTTGAAGCACTGAAAGCTTGCAAGTAGCCATCTCTCGTGTTCTATCACAGGATCACATGTAAGCAAGAAAATAATTAGAAGAGGTAAATATTTCTTTAAGACAAGGAGCAAATTCCACCTTCACATAGATTAACTGAAAAAGAAATATATGGCTCAATCACTTAGTTGCTAAGGCACCCAAGGATTCCAATCTCAGTCATCCTAAAAATGAGAAACCCTGTAAGTTTTATGGGAGAATCATTCCAATGATTAGGTGCTAAGAATATCAATTATGACTAACCTTCATCACAAACAAGGAGCTCACTCATCAAACATCCAGTATCTCAAATTCTCCAGCCTGCTAGCTTTTAATGTTATCTGTTTCAAGAAACTGTGGACAATTAGTGTTGGCAGAAAAAGGTAAGAATATCAGGAAGTATGCAGAAGCAATAGCTCACATCCATGAAAAAGTTGGTTCTATCATCTAACGCCATACAAAAAGAGTTATGGTATATAGCAATATGAAATGCACATCAATAGACGATACTAACAAACCATAAATTGGTGTTTCGATTCTCAAATATGCAAGGCATTTTTCTACAAATGATATTCAGATTGGATTTTCAAATGATGCAAACTTTGCTCAGACCGGTCAGCTTATGTAAAAGCAAATGTCACATCCATGAAAAAAACAGTTCGTGTAATCTAACACCATAGAACAATGGTATATGGAAAGATGAACAGCCTATCAATATAAACGGCTAGCAAAGTGCAGTGGGTGATTCAATTTCAAACTCAAAATAAATCTGTTTTCTGACAATGATATTTCGATTGGATTTTTACAGATTTCAACTCTGTTTAGACCTCAAGTGATGAAAATAAGGTGGTGAAAGAAGATCTAGAATGCACTACATCCTGTTGCAAAACAACCAGCAAAAAATATATGCATAGAGAGATCATTAAGGTATTAATTACTAAAGACAAGGTAGGCCAACAAACTTCTTCAGGTCATGATTCATCTCAAGCCACATCTCATAAACGTGGGGAAATGTGGTCCTATATTTTTTAAATTAAAATATTAATTCATATTTTGGGGAGAAGGGATCTCATGGAGAAGCAAGCTCAGAAGGAAGTTCACTTGCACTCTGATTCAGATCTTGTTTCAATATCAAAATTTACCCAGATATATTTCCAACAAACCAGCAAACACTTTATGTGATAATAATACCCAACTAATGGGCTTAAATGCTAGTGTCTAAGGCTACCGAGGAAAATCCAGTCAACATTGTAACATCATAATTGAAATGAATGGTAAGCCGGGTATATGTTTTGTTCTGGGACAGAGAAGTTCCAAGCTAACTTATCTCAAATTTTAAGTGCATAGGGGGAAAAATGAAAAGAGGTCCCCCACGGAACACAATTTGGTCCCTCCAAAACCACAATGATAGTTAGCATAAAGAATATAACAGAAAAATAAATATTTCATTAAACAGAGTCAAATAAGCACCACCAATGAATTTTGTCAAAGAGAGCTACAGAACCATAATTCATGATACACTCAGCTGAAAATTACCTGAAAGCCTTATATCAAATAATCTTCAACACTTACTCTTTCATATTTAAACCATTTGAATTCAGATGAAAGGAAAAGCACAGCAGGAGCAGCACCAATATGATTATCCAAACTGTCACCATTTATAGGTGAAAGGGGAAAAGGGTGATGCAGAACTGGCATCTGACAGAAATATGTCAGAAAGAGACTTGTGGGTTTTCTACTAAACATCAAACAGGGAATTAATAGAATATATACGGGTCCAACAAATAAACTCTACGAATGCAACCCATCTACAAACATGAAAAGGACTGCCCAACGATCAAACCATCTACTACCCTGTACAAATAATAAAAACCATTATCCTCCATTTTTAATTCTCTCACCTCTGTTTTTTAATCATAATCTCATTGGATTCTTGGTCCGTTTTTCTGTAATTATTATTGTTTTATGGATTCTGTGTCGCTAATCATTTCCTCAAACATATGCGTTAAAGAGGAAACTATTCAAAATTTTGCGAGATGTACGTGCCAACGGTTATATTATCCTTGCTTATACTTTTCTTCAAAGACATGAGTGAGAAGGTAGATAAATCCAACCACGCGCATTCACGTGGACATTGTAGGGGTGCCGTTTGAAGACGACTTTAGAGCTACATTTTACACAGCGGCCCCACCACTTAGGCGTCGGGTATGGGACTACATGATAGGATCGCCGATGGCATCAGGGCCCCCTGATGAAACCCCTACCCGGTGATTTAATTCGCAATCGGCTAATCACGCGGTCCCACTAACTTGACGGCGAGGTCCAGAATAGAACTCCAAGGTGGCGTAACACAGTGGGAATTTTCTAACAAATCAAACTTGCCAAGTCAGATGTTAGAGCGAATTTAGCTGCGAGAAGGACTAGATTGCTGATAAATTTCTTACGCGATTAGGTAAAAAAAATCTAACTGCACAAATTTTAATCACAGAGTCAATAACAAATTAGTGATTCATATCGATAATAACATGGGTTAATTTTATTTTTCCGAACAAAATATGTTATTACTTATTACCAATAAATAAAAGTGAGTAATCTGTAATTCATTCTGTATTGTAAATATGTGCACCAAATCGAACTGCGATTAAAATGATACAAGCTTAAAATAACCATCAAATAAGATCAATTTAATCCCCGCACCTGCGGAACAAAGTCGTCGAGAAATTAGGGCTTGAATCCCGATACTGTTTCTTCTTCCACCACTAACTAGCTCTCGTCTCTTCTCTGCTTACACAAACTCTTCTTAGAATCGACAGCGCGTTTCCCTACGTCAAAACGCGTCTTAATTGTGTTGCAATTTAGCACAATTTATGCTGGCACAGAAACCAATTGAGCTCATATCTTGAGATTTAAGCTTGGGATCTGACACTGAACTTGAAAAACGAGGTGCCAACGGTGTATAAGCAGAGGATACAAATGCGAAGCTTCAAAAGAGGCCATGTGAAAATCAAAGGAAGCTTAATGAACATCCAGTTCTTCAAAGGAATCTTAATAATGAACATCCAGTTCTTCAACGGAAGCTAAATGAAAAATCCAATCCAAAACGAACATGTCGCAGTGATCTTCGGACTGTGAAAGATGGCATTCTGACAGTGATAATACTCGCGTTGTTCAAGCGATAGAGAGTTTTAGAGAGAGGAAATCTCTCTCTCTCTCTCTAAATGAGAGCCCCTGAGCACTGTTGCAATGCACAGACGTCGATGGTGGCGTTCGGCTCGGCTGCTTAACAATTCAGGCGGTGGATCCCAACTCCCAAGCAGGTGTGCTGTCTTATGCGGAAGCAAGGGTCCTGCTGCGAGGAAAGTCACAGCAACCCTCCAAGTCACAGCAACTCTGCTGTGAGTTTTTTTTTTTTAAGTGAAATTTTATAATTTGATTAAAATTATTTATTATTTTATATTTAATAAATAATTATTTTGTTTAAAAAATCACCTCACATTATATTCATATGATCGGTACATATTTATTTTATATTTTATTTTTAAAATTCTATAAATTGATTAATTTTATTGAACAAAAATATGGTTCGATTATATAAATAATAATGTTCAATTGTCCTAAGTTTTTTACAAAAATAATCATTCATCAAATATAAAATAATGAATAATTCTAATCAAATTATAAAAATTCACTTAAAATGTCAAAAACACTCCCAACAAGACCTGTTCCCGTCTTATGCTCTTTTTTGTAGTCGCTTTTAGATTTTTAAGTTTTTAAATTTTTTAAATTTTTTATAAAAATATAAATGTTAAATTATGTAAAAAAAACAGTAAAAACAAGCCTAGCTAACCCAAATTAATTGGCTTTTTTTTATTTTTAAGCCACAAAAACTTTAAAAAAAAAAGCTAACCCAAACGGAGGGCCAGATTAATAAAAATAATTAGAAAATTTATAATTTGCATCCTTATTTGAAAAAAAAATATTTAAATAAAAAATTAAATTTATTAAATATCATTAACTACATGATCTAAATAAATTTGATTTAAAAAATAAATTACTATTATTATATTTTTGAATAAACATAAATAACTCATGGGGCAGCATTGTTGTATGGATTTTTGTACAAGTAATGTACTTGGTCATGTGAAATTAAATTTGGGTTTATTATACTAGTAATGTATTTAATAAAATTTAAAATATAAATAATTTAGATTATAAAATTTTATAAAAATATAATAGCAATGTAAAGAACAGGATACCTTGTCCTCATTTCCCTGAGGGCTATGATTGGTGTTAGGATAAAAAAATTTATTAGATTGTATAAGATCATATATAAATATAAATATTTAATTTTTTAAAATGTTTAGAGTAATTTTTAACTTTATATTTGTATTAATATGACTTGTATAATGAATAATAAAGCATCAATATAAAATTCAACAACTTAAACTTTACAATTAATCGTATAAGTTTATATCAAATTAAATGTAATATTTATATGATAAGAGAGCTCATTTTTTTTAAAATATATTATATTTTTAAAATAAATAATTAAAATTTATTAAAATTTAGATCAAATAATTAAGAAGCAATTCTTTATAAAATATTTTCTCTCTCAAAAAAAGCATTAATTTCCCGCCTAACAATTATCTCTCGCCTAAAATAATTTTCTTTTTTATTTTTACTCTCTCTCTCTCTCTCTGTAATTTTCAACTATTTTCTTTTTAAAATATACTCTCTCTCTCCCTCAACCATTTCCATTTTTTTCCTCACCTATTTATAGTTTCTTCCCATTTTAATTATGTTAGAATGTCTTTAGGCATAGATTATTGCCAGCAAGAAAAATTACTCATTAACTTTAAAATTATTTAAATATTTTTCTTAAAAAATAGCCAAAAAATAACATAAGATATGTTTGAATAAAAACAAGGTTAGTTTGAAAAATTCTTTTTTTTTAATCTATTTGTTACATTTATCACTCTAAATGATATATTAGATTGAATAAAAACTTAGAAAAAATTCATATAAATATTTTAAATAAATTATACTAATCTCTTTAAATTTTTAATAAAAATAAAAACACCCCCATTAACTTTCTAAAATGCCACTTATCTCTCCTATTTTGTCTGACAATCTACGCATACATTCCATTCGTTTTTCCCGTTAAAAAATCGTTACCCATAAAATAATATTAACATTAATAATTTATAAAATGTCAATTTTACCCTCCCCACTCAAAAGAATCATACCCATCTCCC
>JAOTRH010000006.1:5251287-5269376 GCA_034768845.1 Heliamphora exappendiculata | reverse complement strand
CGTCTTTGTGCTCTATACCGATTCTACAGGGTTGAAAGGAAGCCATTGCAGATCCTAAGTGGAAGAAGGCAATGGTTGAGGAGATGAAAGCCCTAAAAAATAATGATACCTGGGAGTTGGCCTCTCCCCCAAAAGAGAAGGCAGCTGAGTGCAAATTGATATTTAAAGTAAAGCACAAGGCAAATGGGTCAGTTGAAGATTCAAAGTAAGGCTAGATGCTAAGGGTTTTACCCAAACTTATGGTATTGACCACTATGAGCTCAGTTCGGGTGCTCTTATTCTGTGCTACTAATATGGGTTGGCTTCTCCAGCAGTTGGATGTGAAGAATGCATTTCTCCATAGAGATCTAGAAGAAGAGGTCTATATGAATATACTACTAGATTTCTCATCTCATGAAACAGAAAGGAAAGTGTGCAGATTGAAGAAGGCCCTATATGGGCTAAAACAATCCCCTCGAGCATAGTTTGATAGATTCTTTAAAACTATGCTAAAGTTTGGGTACCAACAGAGTCATGTAGACCATATTATGTTTATCAAGCAATGCAATAGTAAGAAAACAATTCTTATTATATATGTTGATGGCATAATTGTGATAGGTAATGAAACTGAGGAGGCATCCCGTCTTAAGGCAAATCTAGTGAAATAATTTGAGATGAAAGATCGGGGAGTACTACAATATTTTCTTAGAACTGAAGTGGCGAGATCAGATCATGAGATCTTCATTTCCCAAAGAAAGTATATTCTTGATCATCTAGAGGAAGCTAGTATAATTGGTTGTCGTCCTGCAGATTCACCTATTGAAACTAATCATCGTCTTAGTAGTGATGATGGAGAAGCTGTCGACAAGAGTCAATTTCAGAGGCTTGTAGGAAGATTAATATACCTATCTTATACCGAACTTGATATTGCATATGTTGTAAGGGTTATCAGTTAGTTCATGCACGTTCCCCGTACTCTACACCTTGACACTGCTTATCGTATTTTACGATATCTTAAATTTGCTCCTAGAAAAGGGCTCATGTTCTCTCGTCATGGCCACATGAAATTAGAAAATTTCACATATGCAGATTGAGCTGATTCAGTTGATGACAGGCGATCTACATCGGGGTATTGCACATTTGTAAAAGGCAACCTGGTTACTTGGGGAAGAAAAAAGCAAACAGTAATAGCTAGATCAAGTGCAGAGGCTGAATATAGTGCTATGGCATATGGCATTTGTGAACTTTTATGGCTTCAAGTATTATTAAAGGACTTGAAAATTTAGTACGACAAACATATGAAGTTGTATTGTGACAACAATACTGCCATTAATATTGCTTATAATCTTGTATGGCATTACAAAACCAAGCATATAGAAATTGACCGACAGTTCATCAAAGAGAAACTGTGTCAGGGTTCAATTTGTATGCCCTTTGTAAAGTTAACAAATCAATTAGCAGATATTTTTACGAAATGACTTAATAGTAAAATATTTCACCCCTTGTAAGCAAGTTGGGTATGAGAAATACATATGCATCAACTTGAGGGGAATGTTAAGTTAGGAATATTATTGTACTTTTGGAGTTTTTGGTCTTATTATATAAATAACAGTGGTAAGGGAAGAAACCCTAATTCTAGGTTCTATCTCATTTCACCATCACAATAATTCTCTCTTTGCTCTTTCTCTCTTATATTCTCTCTGTCTTGTATCAATTCTAACAATTCTTCTCGAACTCCAAGCATTAATGAATATTTCTATTTGGTTATTTGTGTTAATAATTTTTCTTGTATTACTTGATTGTTTTTAACGAGACAATTATTCTCCTTAAAACCTAATTTGTGAAGCTAGATTAGTAAAACTCCTAAGATCTAAAGAGGGTATGAAGAGAGATAGCTAAGCGCTCTTGAGTTTGGAAGAATGAAGAGTATACTGTACTAGAGAGAACTTTACAACTAGTGGCTTGGTTGTGTCTTGGCCAAATGAGGCCATCCCCTTTTATAGGCACCTCAAGATACAATATGGCTAAGAACTTTCCACGTGTAATGTCTGGAAAAATACTAGAACATATTCTAAAATCTTTCCACCTCCTTCCAAGAATAATCTAAAAGTGATTCTAGAATGATCTATACAGTATATAGAGATTTACAATTGCTAGACGACCGTAGATTCCTCCAGGTAGGCTTTCTGGAGCATTCGGATTCCCTCGAAACATTTTGGTTGCTTGAAGGTTCTTTTGCGTGCTAGTTCTTTTTAGGATGCTCTGAACCTTCCTTGAGCCTCCTTTGCTTTATGCTAGCCTTTTCCATGCTTGAAAGCTAGCTATCCATAACATTGCGCTTGGCCTTTGCCACTAACTCATCATGTGGCGATGCCATCTACTGTCCTTTGCAGGTGTCAACGACCTCGAGAGAGTCACGCGATCTTTTTTGGCCCGACTACATCTTCAATGTTAGAGGCTCCCGCTCTTGCTCCTGCCCCTTCCTCTTCCCCTTCGGATGATGACTTATCCATCACCTTACGTCGAGATAAATGTACATATTCTCAATATCTTACTGCTCATGTTTTCTATGATCGCCTTCCTTCTCTTCATTACTTTGCAAGTACTTCGTCTTTTGTTTTTGTTTTTTCTTCTCATAAAAAGACTATATGTTTATCGGGCAAAAAGCGCACTATCGATGAAAATGAGTGTTCTTAATAAGAAATAGAATGGCAGCTTACTCATCTCCCTCCAAAGAAACGAGTTGTTGGTTGTTGCTAGGTGTATACGTTAAATATCTTTCTCATGGGTCTGAAAAGCACCTTAAGGCGCACTAGGTGGCTAAAGACAATACTCATACATATGATGTTGATTATTTGAATATTTTCTCTCTTGCTGCTCGCCTTAATTTTGTTCAAATTCTTCTCTCTCTTGCAATTAGTCTTACTTGGTCATTATATCAACTTGATATTAATAATACCTTCCTTTATGGTAATTTTCAGGAGGCCTATATGACTCACCAATGGCTATGTCGTGTCAAACGGTGAGCACCTTGTTTGCCGCTTGTGTATGGCTCTGTACTATTTGAAGTAATCTCCTCATGCTTGGTTTGTACGTGTTTCTTCTCGTGGGACTATATTTGTGTTGATTGTCTATATTGATGATATTATTCTTTCCAGTGATGATTCTGCCAATGTTGTTGCCTTAAAAGCGGCATTTGGGTCAACACTTTCATATCAAGGACTTAAGTGGTCTTCGTTACTTTCTTGATATTAAGGTTGTCCACTCTTCTCAAGATACTTCTCTATCTCAACAAGTATGTTCTTAATATTTTATTTGAGACCAATTTTTTGGTGCTCGTCTTTTTTATACTCCTATGATTCAACGATTAAGTTTGATGCTAATTAGAGATCTCTATCTAATGTTGGCTGCGATCGCCATTTAGTTGAGAAACTTCTTTATCTCATGGTTTCTCTTCTTAACATTACTTATACTATCGGGATATTTAGCCAATATACCAGTGCTCCTCGCGAACCTCACTACAATGTTGTTTTCCGTATCTTGCATTATTTGAAGGGTACCTTTGATTGTGGTTTGTTATATTGACGCTCTGATTCTGTCTATTGCGAAATTTAGTGATGCAGATTAGGTTGGTAGTTACGTTGATTGGCGTAGCTATTAAACCTTTGTTTGTGGCAATCTTATCACTTGGTGTAGCAAAAAGAAATTTGTGGTTGCTTGTTTTACCGAAGCTGAATATCGTGCTATGGCCCATACGACATATGAGATGTTTGTGGGTTCAATCTCTTCTGCTTAATTTTGGCATTCCTACATGTTTTGTGATAACTAGACCACCATATTTATTATTAATAATCCAGTTTTCCATGAACGGACCAAGCATATTTCGGTTGATTATTATTTGATACAAGATTTATTGATGCGGAAGCGCATTGTCACTTCTTATATTCGTTTAGAAGAACAGTTCATATATATCTTCACCAAGCCTTCCAACAATTGTCTTTTAAGTTGGACATCTTTAACCTCTATGCTCAAGCTTGATAGGAAGTGTTAAGAGTACTTTTTTTTTTGTGTCAAGGGTACTATTATAATTGTCATAATGTTCCTATAATAAATATATGAAAGGTTAAGGTGGTTGTCTATATTTCCAAAACTTATTTTATTTATCTTTAAGCGTGTTCTCATTAGAATTTAGTTATCTAATCAATAATCATCATGTGGGAGACTCAAGTGACACCACAACAAAGGGTAGCGAGAGAGAGTAAATGTCAACCTGATTCCACTTTTACATGACATAAGAGAGGTAGTGATGAAGTGTAATTGAGAGGACGAGGAAGCAATTGCAAATGAAGAGATAGAGAGAACCCTGAAACTAAAAATGACAAGCACTAAAACCCCATTTCTCCTACTCAAGCTAACAATTGGTGGTTGAAAATTCAACAAGAAAAATAGAACAATAAAAAAAAATCATCTGGTTAGGACCTAAATCGAATAAGATCCTCATCGAATCCTCATAAAACCTGTACAAGTACAACTAAGAGACTTTCACTGAATGTAACTATATCCCCTGTATACATGCGTGCACATGCATGTATGTAAAAACATGAACAAGTACATATAGGAGTATGGATGGTAATATTCTGGATTTGCTTTTTCAATAAAGAAGGTATTTATTACCCCAAACATTCACATTCCTCAAGTAAACATATAAAATTTGTGCACTAATTGTTCTCCAAATTCTAGATAAAGGACAGCAAATAAAAAAATTCATCCAACTACAAGAGTGTTCTAACGAATTACATAAATGATTGTTAACCACCAACTCCTCTAAATGCTTAAGCTATTAGAGAGAGGAATAACTTTATTATTTATATCCTTAACACACGGCCTCATTTGAGGCTTGATCCTCCTCCATAAACCGGCCAAGCACGAGCAAATATTTTTAAATTATTTAGTAGATGGTGGAGCTTGAACACAGGATCTATTTTCCGATAGCATATTAGATTGTTACCACCAACTCATCTAAGAGCTTAAGCTATTTGAGAAGGGAATATCTTTATTATTTATATCCTCAACAATTTGGCATTCCATCTCTTCATTGAAATTTATTTTGTGTTATGCTATGCTTAGGTGAAAATTATCTTGACATATTATAGCCTAAATGGTAATTTTGTGTTTTGAACAGAATTACTATAAACATAAAAGACTCAGAGATAGAATCCTAATCCTGGATGTTCATCTCAGTTCTGAACTAGAAAATAACTGACTTAATTTTGCGCCCTTTTATTGGAAACTTGTTTTTCAAAAACCGCTTTGTATTCTATCTTATTTTTGTTTTTCATCCAAATTATAAAGTAGGTCATTGGTAATAATGATTTTTGTAAAGAAAAGAGATCCAAAAACACTTTATTTTATTGGCAAATACAAACACTCACTCCCACTTTGTATTTGGCAAGGTTTTAATTTTTTTTATTGACTCTAATAATAACTTTTTTTTATTGATTCTAATAAATACATCATAATCAGCAAGACTCAGTCGAACAGTATACGTTTGTAGTTATTAAAGTTTAGATAAAAAAACAACAAAACAAATAAACCTCTTGATCATAACAATTTGACATAGTATGATAATACTAGTAGAGGATAAACACGAACCAGAGATATCTTGAAAGCCTGTAATATTGATGCTGGTTCCCTATTGATACGATGATTATCAATAACATATTCAAGAAACTTTCGAACCATAACCTTGACATCTTCCTGCAGTTACAATCAAAAGTACACAATAAGAAATGCTCGCACAGAGTTACCACTATTATCTTACATTTTCTGGGAGATCAACAACACATTCTCCATGCTGAAGTAAAAGGGATATTTTAGTAAACAGCAGAACATTTTGCATTGGTTTTTCAAAGAAGACAAATATCCCAGGATATCTATCACCTCGTCCTGGGTCATCGCAAGGAAAACTGGCGTGAATGCATCAATTGATGCCCAAATAGCTGGCAAAGTAATTAAACTTGTGCTAGATTCATGCAAAAGGCAATTTATTGTTGCAAAACAACCAAGAAAAAAAATTGATGTTTCAAATATCTGTTATGGGCACCTTTAAAAGATAAGGACACACTTCAAGACAAAATTCTATCAAACACTTTTCAAAATCGCATTCACTCTTATACCCTTTCACGTGATATTTTTTCCCCTTTGTGGATTTCTAACATCCATTGTTATGGTATTTGTGTCATTCCACCAGCAACTATTAGCTTCATTTTTTTTTTTTTTGCTTTATTGTCATGAGCTATTTATTCTTAGAACATTTTAGATATCCTAAATAGTAATATTGTGTCGCCATTCAAAACTATCAATTTATTTGTGTCATAAAAGTAATATAAAATTCACTACTAGTTTACAAAAGATGATGTAGACGTCAAAATGTTGATTAAATACTACTACAAACATTCTATTTGTTATGTATAAAGTTCGATATTTATGATATTTACTAGTGCATGAAAAAGGGTCACGAGTGCAGTTTTTGATTACCATTGCACATTGACTGATTCTCCCAATATCTTTTATATGCAACCGCAACAATTATGTTGACCAATGCTGCAATTTAAAACTCTGTTTCGGGCACCCAAATCTAATCCTTCAAAGATAAATCGGTTCCTTTCTCTCCATAAACATCACATAAGACCCAAAAAGATCAATTTGTAAAAGTGCATTTTTTGGTTATTTTGTAACTTCATCTTAAATCAAATCCACCAAAACCCTAGCAGCAGTCATTGCCGCCGACCAGTCCAGTATTCTCCGTCGCCCGCGAACAGTGCCTCAACCTTTTCCTTCTTCACAAACCTTAGCTCTTCCCAAATCGCAACCCTAGCCCCTTTAGCATCATCTCTTCGAAAGCCCTAGCTGCACCACCTCAACACCCCCGCCGACTACCGACCAGTCACTAACGACCACCAACAAGCTATAACCGAAACCCTAGCCCTTTTTTTTGCAACCCTAGCTTCGTAACTCTAACCTCTTCTACATCATCTCTTTGAAAACCCTAGTTGCACCACTCCAAAACCTTCGCCCACCACTGACGAATCACCGAAGACCACCAGCGAGCCCTCTTTTGCGTCGGACACCCCTCCTCCAGCGACGCAAATCACCTACGAGGTTCATTGAACTTTTTCTGTGCATCAACGACGATCACTGAGATTCGCTGAACCCTTACCGTGCACCTCCGACCACCAGCAACCCCACTAGCCTCCTTGACTACCACAAGCGACCTCACTAAAGCCTTTGCACCTGTCTTCAATCATATTTAGTCTCCAAACCCTCATCTGGCAACCATTTGGCAACTATTTGGCATATGTTTATGGATTTCTGAGAAGCTTTGTTCTGTTTTCTTCATAAATGTCTTATAATTGGAAGTTTTGATTAATTTGCTGCAAATTTGAGAGAGACCCAATCCTCAATGATTGTTTTGTTTGCACAATCGGTCTTTGGTTCTTTGGTAAGAAATTTTTAATATCACATGATATGATATTTTGGGTATCTCTTGACTGGAGTCGTGATATTTTGACTAGGCTCACAATATTTTGACTCATCGCGACGAGATTTCAGCATTTTAATCTCTTCTTTTCTCTCTGACTTGTTGGATGATCAAACTGCAAGCTATTAGTATCATGTTGCATGGGAATTATTAGCATTGAGCATGCGATTTGGTCTTTCTCGCCTTTTAGCAGTACTCCATTTTCTTTATTGCAATCTCTATTTGAGCAATTTTGGACCATACAGGTATCCTTTGGGCTCTCTTCTCATGCTTCAGCTATGACTACTTTCTCTTTAGGTTTGAATAGTTCATATCTTACCAGTATTTTCTCTACTATTTGGATATTTGATTCCGGTTCTTCTGATCATATGACGCCAAATTTGACCAATTTTAGTCATTGTGCTTCCCCCCTCATCTCCAATTACTATTTCTACTGCCAATGGCGCTTCTATGCAAGTTGTATCTATTGGTTCTGTTATTCCTTCATCTTTTTTATTATCAATACCTAATGTCTTTTATGTGCAACAGTTGACTATCAGTTTATTATCTATTTGTCATTTTTCTGATTCTAATTTTGACGTTTTATTTTCTTCTCTCTGGTTGTATTGTTCAGGATTGGATGTCCCAAAATAAAGTTGAGATCGGGCGTCGAACTTGTTCCCAGACCCTCATTGCACCACGAACCAAGTCGTCGCACCAGACTCTCTTATACAATGGCGGAGCTAGGAATTTAGTTCGAAGGGGACACAAAACCATAAATATTCATGATAAGCAAAAAATTAAAATATATATTCCATTCTTACAATTTCTTTTTGTTACAGTTGAACGAAACGGGATTTCATCTTTTGAAAATTTTTCATAACAGTATCATTGCTAACTCTATCAAAAACATCTCTCTCTATGTAAACCACCAAATTATCGTTCATCCACTGATCATCCATTCGATTCCGCAATCAATTTTTCACAATATTCATAGCTGAAAATACCTTTTCGACAGTAGCAGTTGCAACTGGCAAGATCAACGGATATATTTTGTCTCTTCTAGTCTTCACCATTTGTTTAGCGATATGAGTAATTCCATTCAACCTTGAGAAATCATCATTTGATCGCATATTAAAAATATATGTATCAAGCTGATCATGAAGTACCATAAGCTCAGCTGGAGAAAAGTCGTTCGGATAATATTCAGCAAGATGAATCAACATCTTACAAAAATCTAAAAATGAATTCGATGGATTCAGACAAGCCACATAGAGCAACAACTCACTGTTTACCTTTGTGAGACGAGCATTTAATTCTTGAAATTGCATATCGATGACAACGTAGAATAACTCGACGCAAAAATGATGTAAATTTGTTATTTGTTGAGTTTTGCGTCTTTTTCGCTCTTGAGCTACAAAGTCATCATCCATATTAAGAACATTAATTCTATTCTTTTCACAAAAAGAAGAAACATCATCAAGTAAAGATGTCCATCCACTTTCATCATTTGGAGCCGTTTCTTAGAAATTTCAACCAAATTCATAGCATTCACAATATCTTGATCTTTCCTTTGTAATGCTTGTGATAATTCAAATGTAATAGCCAATACTTGCCTCGTCAAATGAAGATTGAATATAAAACCAAAAGACTGCATTGAGTTCAACAATATATTTGCTTTTGCTCGTTGTTCTGAATTGGAACCATCCTTTGCAATAATTTCCAACACAGCAGTCACTGTTGAAAACATATTCATCAAGCTAAGCAAGGTATTATAATGTGAACCCCATCGCGTATCACCAAAACGTTTGAGAGTTGTTTCCTGATTTAAGCCTTGTCCAGTTGAAAGCTCTCCAACATTAAGTGCTGCAACAACTTTTTCAACTTGTTTCTCTCTAAGAATATCCCGACGTTTACATGATGCTCCAACAACATTCACCATACTACTAACAAGATGAAATAGCAGTGCAATTTGATCATGATTCTTTGCCACGGCCACAAGAGCCAATTGCAGTTGATTCACAAAGCAATGAACATAATATGCAGAAGGATTCTCCTTTAATATCAGTGTTTTAAGACCAATCAACTCACCTTGCATATTACTTGCCTCATTATAGCCTTGTCCCCTCAATCTTAAAATACTTAGTTCAAACCTACAAAATAATGTCTCCACAGCTTTCTTGAGTGATAGAGCATTGGTATTAGCAACATGCTCAATACCCAAGAAGCGTTCAATGGCATTGCCTTCTTTGTCAACATACCGAATTTCCACAGCAATTTGCTCTTTTATTGATATATCACGGGCTTTATCAACTACAACTAAAAAGAATGCATCACCAAGATCTTCAACAATTATTTTGATGGTTTCAAATGTAGCTGCACTAATAATATCTTTCTAAATATCAGAAGCTATCAATTTCATATTCTGCGGAGCATTGGTCAGTGCAACTACATTGACTTCTTCATTGTGGTCGGCAAGAAATTTCAGAAGTTAAAGAAAATTTCCTTGATTAGTTGAAGTTTCAGACTCATCGTGACCACGAAATGCGAGTCCTTGTCTGAGGAGAAACCTAACACAATCAATAGATGCATTCAAGCGAATTCGATAATCAAGTCGAGCTTGGTTTGACTGATTATCAAAAGCCGTTCGAATATGTTGCTTTTGATTTAACATATCTTGACATTTAACTGAAACTTGACTGTGCACACTATTAAGACCTCCCACATGAACTTGGAATTTTTTTTTTCTTCCAATTACAAAACCCCTCACCAACAAAAGAATCACCACCTGATTGGTCTCCAATTTCTGACTTGAAAAGATAGCAACACAAGCAAAATGCAGCATCTTTTGCTATACTATACTCCAACCATGGAGCAAACTTACTAAACCAAGCCTAGTTAAATTGTCGTAATTTGTCCAAATGGCTTTTGTGAAAATTCATAATCACGAGATTAACAATGACCTTTCCATAGATATGCTCTACGTATTTGGTCTCTATCATTAGGATTATAACTACTAATCCGAAGTCGTAATCCTAGATCTGCAGAAAGAACCGCTAAGTTGATTTCCACGCGACTTTGCTTTAACAATTGAGAATTATCATCTCTTCTTTCAGAACTTTCTGTTTCTAACTGTGATTTTCTTTTAAAGTATTTCTCCATAACTGTTTAGAAAAATGAAAATGAAAATTAAAAAAATCAACCTAAACTCAACAAATCGATAATATATTAATATTCATCAATCAGTAATCTCAAATAAATAATTTAACTCAAATCTCAAATAAATAATTTATCTCCAATCTCAAATCCCAAATCTCAGTTCTTAAATATCACAAGTCACAATTCACAAATCAATATTGTATTCGTATATCCATCCAACACAAAAATGAAAAGCAAAAAAAAGTGATCAACTTAACAACCATTCGAGCAATTAAATCTATCTCACAGAAAGTTCAATGTCGAAACCCTAGTTTGAACTCAAGGTTGTACAATTATATGCATTGGAAAGTGTATGATGCCAATTGCCCCAATACTTGATTGATTAGCCTAACTATTCTCCTCATCACCGGGAGGGGATCGTAATCATTTTAAGGACACAATAAAAGAAGACAAAAAGGAATAGAGAACGAAATTGAAGCAGCACTTACAGGGACCGGACGGGTAAGTTTCTCCGAACACCAGAAGGTTCGATTGGTTAGGCAAGAAAGTCGAGAGAGTTAGGGCATGTGTAGCGGTGGCTGTTTGGTTGAAGAAGATGACTGTGAACTCGTCACCGTCGACGCCTTGTTGTAACATGCCGTCGCTGTGCTCAGTCACACCGCTTCGCTGCCGTCGGCGCCCCACGCCTCTCTCGAGTCTCATCTCACCGCTGCACTCACGCTAGTCTTAGACTTAGGGTTACCACTTACTGAGTCTCTCACAAGTTCACAACAGAGGCCAGAGAGGTCACAGCCTTAATTATAATTTTTTTTAATATATATATATAAGAGCAGTGGCGGACGGAAAGAGGGGCCAGGGGGGTCACGTATATATATATATATATAAAAGATTTCAGGAGGGTCACGTGACCCCCCCTGGCCCCTCTTTCCGTCCGCCACTGCTCTTATGTCTTGATCCTTTTACATGTTTTTTGACCCATAACTATCTCCAATCTAGTGCATCTCTTATCTCTGTCTTGACTACAAGTAGATTCCTTTGGTCATATTTTTGCGATTGTGGAGGATTATTATTCTGTTAATATGGATTTTAAGTAGTGTATGTCTTCTATTATGTCTATACAACTCACAATTTGCAAGTTATATAAGACTAATTGTTTACATTGGTCCAAAGTTGTGAAAATTGCATTGACTGGCCAGGGTAAGCATAACTGCATCAGCGCCATCTTATGAGAAGAAAAAGTTAGAATGGGAACAAGAAGATGCTCAAATTGTTACTTTATTGTCATTATTCCAATCACTAATGATGTTTCAAAAAATGCAAATGCAACGGGAACATAAGGTTTTCATGAGATTTCTGGCCAGATGAAACCCAAATTTGAGTCCATTCAATCTCGGATTTTATCATGTCCCGAACTCTCATGGTCGTAGAGGATGTCGTGGTAGAGGTCCACCTTGTCATTGTTCTAATTGTGTTATAGACAATCATACACAAGAAACATGGTGGGATTTTATTCGTAGACTTTCTCAGTTTGCCAATGCAATGACATTGAACAGTATTGATCCTTCCTTATCTTGTACTCTTGTTGAGGAAAAGACTATAGTTGTTTATGAGGAAAAGCATTATAAGTTCCTTCAGTATCAAGCTTCTTTGCAGCCATCTCTTCCAGTTACATCTCTACCTTAAAAAGGTACCTGTACTACTTGTCCTTCAACTTTTTCTATTTCTCCACTATGGATCATCAACTCAAGTGCCAATATTCATATATCGATCATATATCAGGTATATCTCAATTTTTTTCTCATCTTACGTCTTCCTCATCTTTACCTTGTGTTACTTTAGAAAATGGTTCTACCACTTCTGTTGAAGGCATAGGGTCGATTCACCCTACGGCTTCCCTTTCTTTATCTTCTGTCTTGTATATCCCTTGTTTTCCTTTCAACTGTGAGTCAACTTAACAAGATTTTTAACTATTCTATTTCTTTCTTTTCTGATTCTGTTGTCATTCAGAATTTGATGACGAGAAAGAGGATTGGCAAAGGACATAAGTCAGATGGTTACTATTATTTGGAAAATAAGGTGTCGTTCGAATTCTCCCCTCATGATACTGCTATTGCTTCTCCGCTTCGTGTTCATTGTCGTCTTGGTCACCCATCCTTAGAAAATTTAAAGATTTTAGTTTCGAGTTTACGTTTTATTTCAGTTCATGATTGTGAGTCATGTCAATTGAGAAAGCATCATTGTGTTCGTTTTTCTCCCAAGTTAATAAACGAGAGTTGAGTCCTTTCATGTTAGTTTATTAAGTTGTATAGGATCCATATCGTATCACTTCAAACTAGAGTAGTTGAGCACAAGAGTAGGCATATGATCGAACTTGCACGGGCCCTATTAATTCAAATGAATGTTCACAAATCTCTTTGGAATGATGTTGTTCTCGCTGCTTGTTAATTAATTAAACGTATGCCCTCATCAATTCTTAATGAATAAACTCCTCACTCTATTATTTTTTTCGCATGATCAATTTGTTTTATCCCCTTGCATATTTGGATGCGTTTGTTTTGTCCATCAACTTACTCCAAGTACTGACAAGTTTAATCCTCTAGCTCTTAAATGTGTTTTCTTGTGCTACTCTTGTTCTTAGAAAGGTTATCAGTGTTATAGCCATGATATTCTTAGGTTTTTTGTTTGTCGTAATGTGTCTTTTTTTTAGTCTACCCCTTATTATTCTTAACAACTTTTTGCTGCTGACCTTGTTTGTGATCTTCCCTTTTCGTTTCTAGTCATATTTCCTTCAGTACACCATTATCATCAATTACTGCTATCGACCGTTTATAACGTCTTGACCTGTAGATTTACACTTGTTAACTTGTCGTAGTCATGTGAACACTACTACTACACCCGTCTCTACTACTTCATTAATGGTCCCCTCACCCCTAGATCGCACCCACCCACCACATGATGCTGATCTTCCCATTATCGTTTGAAAGGGTAAGTCGACATGTCCTTTACAAACTATTTCTAATTTTGTTTCTATGTTCATTTATCTCCTTTATCTTGCTCGTTTGTTGCCGCATTATCTTCTATTCCCCTTCCAAAGTCCTATACAGATGCTCTACCCCATTTTGGTTAAAAACATGCAATGGAAGAAATGTTAGACTTAAAACAAAATGGTATATAGGATTTAGTCTCTTCCACCGGGAAAATCAGTTGTAGTTTGTCGTTGAGCGTATATTACTAAAGTTCATTCTGATGGTACTGTTGACAAATTGAAGGCTCGTCTTGTGGCCAAAAAATAAACCCAAGTGTGTAGCATTGATTACTCTAAGACATTCTCAACAGTGGCAAAGATTTCTTCTATTCGCATTTTTATATCTCTTGCAGCGAGTTTGCATAGCCTTTACATTAGTTGGATGTGAATAATGTTTTCTTATACTATGATCTACAAGAGAAGATCTATATGGAGCAATCTACAGCTCTGTTGTCAAAATCTTACGATTCACAATACATATCTTACGATTCGATACATAAAAAAGGTAAATCAATACGTATCGCATATTGTATCTTATATTAACTCGTATATTATGATACACATACAATACATAATACGATATGTGATATGCAATACATGATCCAATACATACAATACATTAGTACTTAATTTTTTAAATAATTTAATTTGTAAAAATAAATATTATAAGAAATTTTTTGTATTATTAAGATATTTAGAACATTTTTCTTTAATATTTGTTTGCTTTCATAAATATCTACCCATCTAGCATTAAATATTTTACAACATTAATTTACGGCTATTAACATTGATATAGTTTTATCTTATGAACATAGTGGTTGAGAACTTAAAAATTGTATATTAGAATTTTAAAACTTAAATGATATGGTAGGACAATACAAAGAATATATTATATACAATAAATCCGATTTGGATTATAACAGTGTATTTATTTATGATATTTCTTATTATATTTCAAATACACTAAGTATTGATTAATGCATATTTTTATTTTTGAGAACCATATTTTCATAATGATATTAATTTACATAATTTAATATTTTATTTTCGTAATATGTTTGTATTATATCAAATATACATATTTTTTAATTATTGTTAAATATGTTAAATATCTTACGATACACGATTCGAAAAAATAAAAAAACGATACACGATTCGTGTCTCACTTTGACAACTATTCTCCAAAATTTGTTGCTTAAAGGGGGGTCAGTTTGGTTTGTCGCTTGAAGAAGTCATTACACAATCTCAAACAATCTTATCGAGCTTAGTTTGGTAGGTTTACTGATACTATGACTAATTTTGGTGTTCATAAATGTAAAGTAGATCATTCTGTTTTCATTTTTTATAGACATACTGGTGCAAGCAAGAAAATGCTAATTGTATATGTGGATAACACTATTTCAAGTGATAACTATAATGGTATTGAAGAATTGAAATTGTTTGTGCAGGCCAAATTTCATACTAACGATATGGGAAATTTGAGAATTTATTGGGAATTGAAGTGGCTAGATCATGCTAGGGAAACATTTTGCCTCAACGAAAATAATGTTCTTGATTTGTTGAGTGCGACGGGAATGTTAGGGCCAGAACCTATTGACACTCGTAGGATCCCAACACCAAATTAATTGTAGATCAACCTGAGCTATTAGGAGATCTAAGGTGATATTAACGATTGGTTTGAAAGTTAATTTTTTTAATTGTTACTAGATTAGACAATTTTTTTGCAGTTAATGTTGTCAACAAGATCAATTTTTAAATGCTCCACGGACGTCATGGGATGCCATCAGGAGCATTATAAGATATCTCAAAAGTACACCGAATCATGGGATCTCCATATGACAGAAGGTTAACTACTGGTTATTGTATACTTACTGGAGGTAAGTTGGTCTCATGGAAAAACAAGAAACAAACCTTTGCTCAATCGAGTGTTGAGTCCGAATATAGAGCTATATCACATACCACTTGTGAGTTAATTTGGCTAAAATATATGCTAGAGAAACTTGGATTTCAGCACTCTCATCCTATGCATTTGTTATGTGATACAGTGACAACCAAGCAACGATTGACGTCGCACCTCCTCTAGTATTTCATGAGAAAACAAAACACGATGAGGTGGATTGCTATTTTACTCAAGAGAAGTTACAAAATGTAATTCCCACAAGCAACGTATAATTATTGGATCAATTAACAGAATAATTTACCAAACCTTTGGGTGGTTCACCACTTAAATATATTTGTACCAAGCTATGTACAATGATATATATGTACCAACTTAACTTGAGCGGAGTATTGAAGGTCATTTATGTCAATTTTATATTTTGGTTTAATATAAATAATTAGATAAGCTAATTCAAAGGTTAAGCTCTCTCATTCTTCTCACCTCTCTTCTTCACTTCACAATTAAATGATTGAAATTACTATAGCGACAAAGTAACAATTTCAACTTATTTCTGTTGAACTAGCCAAAATGTTAATGTTACCTACAAAACTGAACAAAACATCACTGTAATTTTGAAATTCCAATGTTTTCACCAGAACAAACTAAAACAGACCGAAACACACCAAAAAGAATTGTAACATAGCAAATCATATCAAAACAATGAGTTGTATCAGCACTTGAAAGGAATATTCAACAGTGTTCATTTTATTTGTCTCATTTTGTTGTGTGTGTGTGTGTGTGTGTGTGTGTGAGAGAGAGAGAGAGAGAGAGAACAAGAAAATAGAATACAACAAGTAATTGAAAAGGAGAAGTAAACAAAACAAGTAAATAAATTTTATTAGAGATTCTATGTAATCAGAAAGGAGAAGAACAAAGACGGTGAGAAGAAAATAAAACAAGTATCATTAAATAACTTATTCTTTTTATTGTTATGTAAAGTATTTCATAACGATTGGCGCCGATTATTTTTTTCTTTTAAACCCTACTACTAGGAGTAGGATTTGTATCGTTTTGTGCAGCAGCTATTGCCAATATTCTGATTTTATAGTTTACAAGTATTGGGAAGTGACACTAAACTAGTTCTAGTGCAATTTTCTATAGTACTCAAAACTCTAAAAAAATGTGTAGTCCTTAAACACATTCAATTCCTGATTTGTTAACCTTAAATAACACACACACACACACACACAAACAAATACTTCATGTTTTCAATTTTTTTGCCTTTTCCGTTCCTAACAAAATGAAACAATCTAACAAAACAGAATTTGGATCATTCATAGCAACAGGTGAGAAATGTGAACGAACCAATTACATGAGCAACACTATGTTCCTTGAATATTAGAATGGTAAGTGATGAGTTAATCTAATCTCCTTCGTGAAATTGGCATGAACTAAACCTATAGTTCTAAGATTTTGTCATATATCTTATTAAATTTCTTAATTAAATTTCTCAAATCTTCGTAGATTTTTAAATATTTAAAGGCATTTTCATACTTTTCCAAGAAAGTTTCAGAATGGGTCATAAAGATTTCATTGAGGTTACAAGTACTTTTCACAAAGTTCCTTGCCCATTTTCCCTTTAGTTTTTTTTCTTCACAATTTCTCTTAAACTTCTTCCTCTTCTTACCTAAAATTTCTAAAAGTACTTGGAGTGTTCTCCAAAAATTTCAGATTATCGTATTGAGAAATGCCCGTGGAAGTATGCTTCCCTTTCAAATAGAGTTTCATGGTAGTGGTAGGCTGGTAACTATGATTGAAAATCATAGAAAAAAATATAGGCATAAACATTCCCCCAGTCTTCACGTACTATTAATGTTAAAGACTTGTGCGGTTAATGCTGTTAAGAGAATAATGTATGATAAATATTATAATTAAAAGGAAAATATTTCAAACAGCAAAAAACAAATCGCTTACAAATACAAAGGAAAAATAATTACAGAGAAAGCACTGTATGGACATTCCTATCACTTTATGTGGGATTAGAGGAACTGAACATTGAATATTTTGCCCATTTGACAAGGAATGACTAGCTTAAACATCCTCAAGCTGAGGAGGTAGGGTAACCACAAGGGAAATTTTTGAAATAATGATTAGAAGAGCACTATAAATTAAAAATATGAAACCACCAAAGTTTTCCAACAAGGACTTTTGCGAGCCCCTAAGGTTCTAAGGATCAAGTTCTTCAGAAGTACTGTACCTCTTGATCTAAAAAAAAGAAACTTGTACAGCAGCTAAATTGGTGTAAAGGTTGAAATTGTTCATGAACATGTTCGGAGGAGAAGTTGAAATCATGAATGGTAAGAGGCCTCAAATATGAAACTTGTTTCGCTACTTTTCTAGCGTGCATTAGGAGGACAAAGACTTTAAAAAATAAGTAGTTTTTCCTTTTTTGGTATAATATTAATTCTCACCAATTTGCTTTACAGATAATGGTAAAGACACAAAACTAGCAATGATTTTTTTTTTTG
>JAOTRH010000006.1:5218572-5247286 GCA_034768845.1 Heliamphora exappendiculata | reverse complement strand
GGTCTGAAACTGTTTACTGGTATATATATATATATATATATATATATATATATATATATAGTGCTTGTTGAAATCTAATAAGTAGTTTGTTATGGGCATTGTATGGTGCCAATCATGTGTACTTAAATAAATATTTGGTCTCAAGTGCTTGTTGAAATCAAGTAAGCAGTTTATTATGGGCATTGTGTGGTGCCAATCATGTGTACTTAAACAAATATTTGGTCTCAGTTTGTGATCCAAAGCTATCCAACATGCACGGGGTTTGATTCATGCATGCATGTAGGAAAGAGAAGAGTTCTTTTATTATTTGAGCCAGCTTTAACAATTGCCAAAAGAGTGTCCTAAAAAATGTAGAAAAAAACTCCATTTATAAAGATTAATTTTCACAAATCAATTTTTTTTAAAGCTAAACACCGCAAAACAAATAAAACAAGCACACAAGTAATTAAATTCAATTGCGCGAGACATAAGAATTTTTACGTAAAAAATTTCAAATCTACTAAAAACCACAAGACTAAATTAAATCTAGAGAAATCAAGCAATATAATAAGTTTTGGTTACCAAAAATCTTACAAACTCATATTGTAAACATTAAAATTTTGACACGGTTTAACTACGGTTTGATTAATTATAATTAATAAATTTTAATAATTTAATCCAAAAAAAAGGTCAAAGTTTGCAAATGCGTGGGTCCCATAATAACACATGCTAAAATCTTTTCATTAAATAACAAAAAAGTAGGAGATAAATTAAAATTCAAAATTTAATTTTTATTTCTATGAAAAGAAGAGATTGTTTTTTTCATTTGGAAATTGAATCAATTCAAATTCAATCTTTTCGTTGATACTTTTAATTGTTGTTTGAGATCAAGTTTTTAAGCATTTGATCAAGGCTATTTCTTTAATTTTTTCGATTGAAAGACTTGAAGAAACTACCAGCTGAGTCAATTAAAAATCAAGTTATATCAATAGTTGGATTGTAACATTTTTAGAGATTAAATCAGAAATTCATCATTGTATTTAATGTAAATCACAAAAAATTATATCTATTTATTTTAAATTAATAAAATATATTTAGATAAATTACACTGACGACGTTAAAAATTTTTAACAAAAAACAAAAATACTGTTTGTACTTTTTAAAATATCTTTGTCCACCCTTGTGAATGAAAAAACAAATTCCGTTTAGTTTTTTTTAAGACATAAATGCCCTTACTGGCTATCTTCTTCCTCTTGCTGAATATCTTATTCCTTGCTGAATGTGCTTCAAAATCGCACCTTCCAGTCACTCTTCAAACTCAACAAAACACAAGAAGGCTATATACGTGGCTATATACGTTATAGAAAATTAAAGGAAATCATTCGCGATATGCGGCAAAACCAGCGTAAACCGTTTACGCTATAGCAAATCCCAGGCTCGACCTTGTTCAATCAATATCAATGGTGCTGTCAAACATTCTATTAAATGGACAATGGCATTGCTTGCCCTTTCAAACAGAGTAGCATATATCTCATCAATCTCCTCTTCTCAAAGCCTGCCTCCAACAGCAGAGTCGTGATATCCCCATCTGCCTCTGCTCCGAGACATAATTAGACAATAACCTTCCTTGTGAGCTACAATCAAATGAGTATATACATATATATAAGCCGTATTCTTTACAATCTAAAAATGCAGGCAATAATCATGCATCTACAAACCGTATTCTTTACTTGCGCCTTCATCTTCTCTTCAATTCTACATCTGTTCTCTCTCTAGGCGCAGCAGCGGAAGGATCGGAGCCGAAGAAATCGGGACCTTAGCACTGGAGATCGAGCTAAAAAACCGCGGCCATGAACTAGGGTTTTCTCTCTTTGTTCGTTCTCTCTCTCTCGCTCTCGCTCTCTCTCTCTCTCTCCCCTTCTCTCTCCGTGTTCTTTCACAAAGCCATAAGGACGGAGCTGGATGGCCTCTATCGCGCCGCCAAGGCTTTTGCCACTAATCAGCAACACGATAAGAAGCCGTTGTTGGAGCGGTATCACTTCCTTCGGTCGATTTATGAGCACCACTGCAATTAGAGGATAAGGTAGGTTTGGAAATCGTTTGGGAATGGAAATCACTAATTATGAATTTTTTTGTATGTAAGTGATATTTTAAAAAATAAAATAAGTCTTTTTATTTTTGTTAGAAACTTTAAGAGAGATCAACGTAATTATCCAATATATATTGTGCATCTTTTTATTACGCTATTTTGCACTACAAATTTGGCACGTTCAGTGGGACCCTCTCTACTTCTCATCTCTTTTTCCAAAATTAAGTTCGAAACTTTTATTTTTAGAAATAACTTTCAAGAAAGTTTAGCTTGCGTTGACCAACAAAGAACAATAGCAAGAACATCACCATTGTCTCAAGCAATAACAACTTATCTGCGGGACTGGTAACCCGTAGCAAGACTAAAGTGATTAACGCCATCGGGAGCAAAGCAATTATGATGACTACTAACTCATAAAAATAGTGCATGACAAGTTTACAAGCATCACTACTCTTGTTTCGCATAGTATGAAGAAAAGCAGTGGAAAAGACACCAAGAAGCTTTCTTTACTTGCAGAAGACTCTCCTTTTGAAAGTTTGTCTCCATGCCTATCTCGCTCAATCTTGGATGCAAATTCAAGCACTGGATCGTACTCGAGCTCGTCACTTACCAGTCTAAGGCACTCCTTTTCGTTGAATCAATTAGACTCGTGGCTATGCAGGTAATGACCACTGCCACTACTTCACTAAAGAAACAACTGACAATGATGGCTCGTTCTATTGAGAAGCTCACTAACACTATTTAAGAGAAGGATCTTCAAATTTTCACACTCATGAGCAAACTCAAAGCACAAAATGTTGAAGAAGCAGGTCAAGAAAATATGCTCCCTCTTGGTTTCACTCCCAAAGTCACACCAGTGGTTAACGCAAGTCACAATAAAACGTCAAAGCAAGTGGTTGGTGATGAGACCAATTACGCACCTACCATGGAACAAGTAGTGGCTCAAAGTGTTCAATCAACTTCTATTGCTACGTTATCTATCCAACAACTCCAGGATATGATAACGACCGTAATTAAAGTTCAATATGGTGGCGCACCACGAGGTAGTCAAATGTACTCAAAGACGTACACAAAAAATTTTTGATAGCCTCAATATGCATATCGGCTATCAAACCCCAAAGTTCATATAGTGTGATGGAAAGAGAAATCCAACACAACATGTTGCGCACTTCGTTGAAACATGTAATAGTGCTGGAATGAATGGAGATCTCCTTCTCAAGTAATTCATTCGATCCCTTAAAGGAAATACCTTTGATTGGTACACCGACTTAGAGCCTGAATTCATCAATAATTAGGAGCAAATGGAACAAGAATTCTTGAACCGCTTCTTAGCACTCGTCGAACTGTGAGCATGATGGAATTAACCAATACTAAGAAGTGTAAAGACGAGCCTGTGGTTGATTATATTAATCGTTGGCGCATTTTGAGTCTGAATTGCAAAGAAAACCTCTCCAAAACTTTCACAGTTGAGATGTGTATGCAAGGCGTGCATTAAGGACTCATCTACATCCTTTAAGGAATTCAACCACGCTCATTTGAGCAATTGGCTACACATGCCTATAACATGAAAATCAGTATAGCCAATCACGATGGAAAGAACCATCTCATATTTGAGTACCAAAAAGATAAGAAGAAAAGTGACATTTCATAAGGGAAAAACACTGAAGAGTTAATGGTAATTACTGTGGCCCTGGCTAAAATATCTAAGAAGGAAAATAAATAAGAGTTCAAAATTGACAAAGAGAAGAAAAAATGCACAACTCTTAAGGAACTATAGGAAAAGAAATATTCATTCCCCGATGCTAATGTACCAAGCATGTTGGAAGAATTGCTTGAAAAGATATCATTCAACTTCCTCCATGCAAACGGCTAGAAGAGATAGGTCGAGTTAATAATCCGAGGTATTGTCACTACCATAGGATTGTCAGTTACTCTACTAGAAAGTGCTTCATTCTAAAAGACCTTACAAAAAAAGAAAAGATTAAATTAGGATTTAATGAGGTCGTAGAGTCCAATCATATAGCTGCATTTGTTAAAGTTGCTAATCATGTGAACTCAACTCCAATAGTGGGGACAAGAAGCAAAATTATCCAGTTTGGTTCGCTTGAGACAAGGATAATTCAAGTTTTTATCCAAGAAACTCCAAATGCCAAGAATGACAAAAAAATTATTCTCACCAAATAACTGCAGTTGTAGAATGAGTCTGAAACTCAACACTCCTTGACAAAATAAAAAAGCACCTTGACACGAATCTAAATTGTCTTTCAAAATAAAAAAGCACTCATTGACACGAGTTTAAACTGTCTATCAAAAAAAAAAGTACTCATTGGCATGAGCCTAAATTGTCTTTCAAAAAAAAAAAAAAGAAAGCATTCCTCGACGCGAGTCTAAACAGTCTTTCAAAAAAATTCTCGATATTAGTCTAAACTATCTTTCAAAAAAAAAAAACAAACTCCTTAACACGAGTGTAAACGGTCTTCCAAAAAAAAAACACTCATTAATACGATTCTAAACCATTTTTTTTACTCCTTAATACAAGTCTAAACTGAATAATTATTCAATACTCTTGAAACAATACTATATTCAAATCACTGAATGACACATCTTCACATGTTGAATAAAATAATAACAAAAGGTGATGTGTACCACTAAACACACCAATAAATGTAAAGTTGAAGCACCACCTAGACTTGTTCTAAGAGTATTGAATATTTGCTCGTCTAAACTATTTAGAAATAGAGTATCTTTTTGAACTACTTTTTGACTTGATCTTTTTAAAAAATACGTAGGCAACTTGGAATTTATCATAAGTCAAGTCGATCTAAGAAAAAATTCACAGCTATAAAAGCAATAAGTTTAAGGTAGCGAGAAGTGGTGACATGTTTCACGATGATCAACGATGAGATATTTTGTCAAGTCTCCACCAAAGACGACATAGACACAAGTGTAGTGGTCGTCTCATTGCTTCAAGCTATGTTCCACGACGAGATGCGATATCAATTTTTTTTCAAAAACAAAAAGACAAAAAAATGACATGGCCGAAAGTACAATAGTCTTCTCATCACTTCCATATTGACCAAGTGACGAGATGTGGCAACGATGTTTCACCAACGACGAATGTAGAGAAGTGTAGAGATCCTCACAGAATGTCCAAATTGCCTACATGCTGCTCTTTGGTTCCTAAAAAAAACGCTTTGTTAGCTTCATATAGAATGCCAAACATATTTAAAAGAAGCTAATTTAGAATTCAACTTTTCTGCCATTGCTAATGATAATGTGGCGAGAGGCTCATGCTGTTTCCTAAGAATGTGCGGATGGCGAAGTGCGACAAGAAACTCATATTGTGTTCTAAATTGGTGCCGATGGCGAATTGCCACGCGAAGCCTACTTGTGTTTTCTATGTCATTGTTGAAGACAAGATGGTGAAAAGCTTATGTTGTTTTCTAAGTTGGTGCCGATGGCAAGTCGCAATGTGAGGCCCACATGTTTTTTAAGTCATTGTTGAAGACGAGATGGCGAGAAGTTTATGTCGCTTCCTAAGACGGTGCCAATGGGAAGTCGCCACGCGAGGCCCACTTGTTTTTTAAGTCATTGTTGAAGACGAGGCGGCAAGAAACTCATGTCACTTTTTAAGTCGATGCCAATGGCGAATCACGATGCGAGGCTCACTTGTTTTTTTTTAAAGTCATTGCCAATGATCGTACCGGATACTCACTGGAGCGTGAAGACTTTTTATTTATATTGTTCTACAAGTGAATGGAGTGCTTTTTCAAATAACACCTATTATGATTTTCTATCAGTTTTTTTTGGTACAACGGAAAGGAAAACAACAAACAAACATGAAAGAGAGATCTACTCCCTAAGATAGATCGTGCCCATGGTGTCCTCCCATATCATCTGTCCAACAGAAGCAGGTGGAGAGACGCACAAAACAAGGGGTTCCTCTTGCTCAGTACCCAAATTTGCTAGATGGTCCGCACTCTGGTTCACTCATCTGAAGATGTGATTTATAGTTGTCGCAGTTTTATGTAGCAGAAAGCGAGAGTCTTTAGCAAAGGCTCTATGCGCAAAGGCTTGAGGTGCTCCCTCCCTAAGAAGCTGAACCGCATCCAATGAGTCTGTCTTTATTTCTACATTCTTCATTCCCTTTTCATAAGCAATGCCAAGTCCTCTGTATATAGCCCACAGTTCTGCTTCAATGCTAGAATTGGCCTTCATATTTTCATAAAAGCCGAACACCCATCTGCCTCTACTGTCACGAAATAAACTTCCGAATCCAGCTGCCCCTGTACTAATTCTCTAACATTCGTAAGTATTTAGCTTGAGATGATTTGTTGAAGGATAAAACCATTGAATTAGAGGAGGGTTAGTATTAACACAATCAAAGTTATTATTAAAAGTCTCTTGAATCTGAGACACATATGCGTTGATTTTCTAGCACTTTCAAACACATTGGGGTCTTTATTTTCAAAACATTTGAGGTTCCTATCTTTCCAAATTTTCCAGAGGATGGTAATGAAGAAATTGCCACATGTAAAACCATTAGACCCAACAGATTTTTCCTTAAGGTTGTCTTTAGCCCAAATGTTCAATGGTTTTCTAGTCAGACAGGAAGTCCAGGGTCCTCCCATGCACAGATACCAAATATTCTTGGACTTGGGGGAGGCTCTAAATAGGTGCTCCATATCTTCCAAATAGTGATTACATCTAGGACAAAGACCATCCGAGTTCATACCCCTGGACATTCTCAATTGATTAGTAGGAAGCCTCCCGTGTAAAAAGAGCCAAAGAAACCCTTTTAGCTTTTGGGAAAATTTTAATTTCCAGATCCAGTTCCAGCTAGAAGTCTGCATGTGATCCCCTTGAATGATTTGATTAGCCGCAGACGAGCTGAAATTCCCTTTGGGGGATTCAACCCAGACGGGGTAATCAGGAAAAGTGACAAAATGAGGGATGCTAACATGAAGGATGTTTTGCACACTAGTGGGGCTAATATTATGGAGAATGGAGGACAGGTCCCAAGACCCTTCCTCATTAATGATGTCTTTAACAGACAAGTGACTATCAGTGTGAGGCCCCGGGTCGATCACGGTCAAAGGTTCATTCCCACACCACCAATCGTTCCAGAGGGGGATAGTTCTCCTGTCGCTAATTTTCCACTTAATGCTATTTCAAATGATATCACGGGTGTTCACAAGACTCCTCCAAATATGGGAGGATCGCTTATTATTGGGCCAGTCGAAAAGCTGATGTCTCGTCAAGTATTTGCTCCTAAGAATTTTAGTCCATAGGGTATCCTTGCCAGCAACCATCTTCTATCCAAGCTTACAAAGAAGGGCTTTGTTTTGGTCTCTAGCTTTCTTTAACCCCAACCCACCGTGGTCTTTAGGTTGGCAAACTTGATTCCAGTTAATTAGGTGAATTCTTTTCCTAATCGCAGTATCTCCCTACAGGAAATTTCTATTAATTCTATCAATCTCATTACAAATTCTTTGGGGGATATCCGACGTCTGCATGGAATAGCTCGGAATGGCAGAGGTAACAGCCTGTATAAGGGTAACTCTCCCAGCAAGGGAAGGAGTATGCGCTTTCCACCGAGTAAGTCTCTTTTGGAGCTTCTCCAAGATGAAACTATACGTGTTTTTATTAACCCTGTTGTGGAGAATAGGACTCCCCAGGTATTTACCAAGATCTTTCGTACTGGGAATGCCTAGCTTGAAGCTGAGCGCCATATTTGTGCTTCTATATAGGTTAGGGGAAAAGAAAAACCTGGACTTTTAAAAATTAATGGTTTGACCAGAGAGACTACAGAAGTCCTTAAGGACATTGCAGATCACCTCACAATTAGCAATGTCGGCATGAGCAAACAACATAAGGTCGTCGGCAGAAATGAGGTGGGAAAGGGGGAGTGAATTTCTGGAGACCTTAATCCCTTTCCACTCACCCGAATTCACTTTAGCCGAAATCATATGGAACAATTTATCAATGCAGCGGACAAACAGATAGGGAGAGAGGGGATCGCCCTGTCTTAAGCCCCTCTCGGGATAAATGTCATCAAGCATTTTCCCATTCCAGAGAATAGTTGAATTGACAGAAGAAACACAGTCCATGATTAAGTGAACCCAATCTTCGTTCAAATTATAATAGGCGAGAGTTTCTTTCAGAAAGCTCCAAGAAACTTTGTCATACGCTTTTTCAAAATCAATTTTTACAACCATACTACCTTTAGTACCTTTCTTTGATTTCAAAGAGTGAATAACCTCTTGAGACAAAATGATATTATCAAAAGTGGATCTAGAGGGAATAAAGCTACTCTGGAAGGGACTTATGATGTTATTCAGAAGAGGCTTAAGCTTGCTGACTAAAATTTTAGAGATAGTCTTATAGGTCACGTTACAAAGACTTATAGGCCTGAACATCCTCATATGATTCGGGTTGTCTGTTTTCAGGATCAACGCGATCAACGACTTATTAACCCCCACAGGGATTTTCTTTTGTCTAAAACAGTTTCTTACAAAATCACAAACCTGACTGCCCATAATATCCCAACATTTGTGGTAGAAAATGGCTTGGAACCTGTCCGGCCCTGGTGCATTATAAGGTTTAATACTCTTGACAGCATCCCAAACCTCTTTATCAGATATGGGTTTGCGAAGAAAATCATTATCCTCTCTAGTCAAAGAAACATGTTCTGGGGGTCAATAAAACCATGTTCTTCCGTATGAACCGGTTGAAACAAATCGTTAAAAAAGATCCTAACAAGGTTTTTAAGATCTTGAGGGTTATCAACCCATTGATTGTTATCGTCTTTAAGCATGAAAATCTTAGATTTTCTATTAGTGTAGTAACATAATAAGAAAAGAAAATGGCTTACATATATATGGACTATCGTAGCCATTAGGATATCCACCGAAATTGAAGAGAAATTTTATAAAATTCTCTTTGAAATCAAAGACCTACCAGTCTAGAGAGATGACAGTGCATCTCCAAATACAGTGCATCTCTATACTTTTATACGAAAGTGTTGTAGAACCTCTACCAAAAAAGAATCAATCCATTTTGGAATAATTGCCTAAAAGCATCAAATAATCATGGAAATTAAATATTTGACTGGTCTTGTTCTTAGAAAGAGAATATGTTTGGGCCTTAATTTATGCAACGGGAACATGTTTATTTGAAAACAAAAAAAATATCAAGACTTGTATTTCTTATCACATGCATGTATTACCCACTTTCATTCTTGTGACTACGAATTCATGAACATGAGGGAAAAAAATAGAGAGAGGCAGCTAAAAAAAACGTGAAATTCGTATTTAAATCATCAAACACACTAGTACAAATGCACATGGCAAGACAAACCAAGGTGCTTCAAGCTTTGCCTTTGACACCAATAAGTAAGCATCTAGGGGACGCCTTGAAGTGGGGGCAATTTGTTGACATTAAAATTTTGACACGATTTAATTACCGTTTGTTTAATTATGATTAATAAATTTTAGTAATTTAATCAAAAAGGAAAATAGTCCTGCAAATGCATGGGTCCCACAGTGGCATATGCTAAAATCTTCCATTAAATAACAAAAAAGTGGAAGATAAATTAAAATTCAAAATTTAATTTTTATTTCTATGAAAAAAGTGATTATTTTCTCCATTTAGAAATTGAAACAACTCAAATTCAAATTAAAGGGGTTGCCAAAATTGGCACCTCTTTTCTAAACCTATAAATGGAGACTCTTGCTAATTAGAAAGGGAATCTTTGGCTAAGAGAATTATTGCGCATTCTTCAAAGTGCTCTACCCGAAAGCTCTCGTGAATGATCAACAAGTACATAAGCAACGTGCCAATTTATCTACACGTTCTCATATCAAGCACACTCTATGAGTCGACATTTCTAATCGTTGTTCGAGATCAAGCTTTTAAGCCCTCGATCAAAGCTATTTTCTTCAATCTCTTCAGTTCAAAGACATGAAGAAGCTATCAACTAGATCGATTCGACAACAAGCTATAACAGTCGTTGGATGGTAACCTTTTTGGAGATTGATTCAGAAGTTCACTGTTGTATTTGATGTAAATCATAGAGGATGGTTGTACCCATTCATTCATTTTAAATTAATAAAATATATTTTGTGCATCTTTTTTTCGTGCTCTTTATTGGAAGACTCGAAATCTACGTGTTACACATGTTAAATACACAACTTACGATAGTAAACCTATCTTACCGAATCCACATACACTAAACTGTTCCCGACCACCATTGAAATCCACCATCGGGCTTTGATTGCTGATGGAATCCACCACCAGACCTTGATTGCCGATGGAATCCATCGCCAGACTTTGACTCTTGAGAATCCACTCAAGAGATTCCACAAACTTGAATAGAATGTTAAAAGTTTGGTAGCTTGACGATCTTCTTTGAAGACTCTTAAATCTGTTTTGTCGTCAAGTGCGTTGACTATAAAAAATAAATCCTTACAGTTATGATCAAAAGAGCTACGTATATAAAGTCATAACAACCCCTTATATGGACACACACTCAAAATCCTAGCAGCAACTTAATAAATACTCAAAAATCGCAAAACCCTACCTATTATAAAATAGTTTCACGTACAGCCCGCTCAATGGTCTGTTCACTGCTTGTAACACTAGTCGCAAGTGGGGGAGATCCATCGCTTGGAAGAATACAAGGAAAGAAGGTTTTAGGGAGAGAGAATATAAAAGAATAGAAAAATATGAAGAACTTATTACGGCTGCTGCAACCCTAACAGCCTATAACAGAGCGATCCTAGCACAGATCGCTCGAGCAATTATCGTGCGATCTAAGGCAAGCCTCAGTATCTTGCTATTGATGCACCCACCGCTTGAGCGGTCTATTCATCGCTCGAGCGGCCTATTCACCTAAAAACTTAAATTTTTTTCACTCATTTGATAATCTCCTACTTGAAGTAAATCTACTCTAATCCTTTAGATATCACCAAATCGACACCAACACCTTGAAACTACTAATAAAATCAATCAAAACCTTTGTGATCCAAATTTTCGTCTTTTATCTTTGAAGACCAACTAAAGTCGAGCACAATTTCAGTTTGTTGATGTTGACCCCCTTAGTTAACATATCGGCTGGATTCTTCACTCTACTAATCTTTTTAAGATTCAACTAACCACTGTCAAGTAAAGAGCGTATAAAGTGATACCTCGGCTGTATGTGCTTCATCTTGAAGTGGAATGCTAGGTTTTTGGGAAGAAAAAATGGCGCTCTGAGTGTTATTGAAAAGCATACCTCTGTTAATTTTTTACCTAACTCTTCCATTAGACTCCGTAACTATACCATCTCTTTTCAAGTCTCTGTAACAGTAACATACTATGCCTCTGTAGTAAAAAGTATAACAATCTTCTGTAGCTATGAGGCCCAACTTATTATTATACCACACAGGGTGTAAACAAACTCGGTGGTTCTCTTCCTACTGTCAATAATGCTAGCTAAGTCAGCATCCACATAGTCATGAAGCTTTAGCCCTGTCCTTGTAAAACACAAGGGCGTGCCTGTAGTAACCTTCAAGTACCTCAAAATCCACTTGGCAGCATCCCAATGCTACTTCCTTGGATTACTCATGTACATGCTGACTACTCCCACTGCATGTGCGATATCTAGTCTGGTACAGACCACAGAATACATCAGGTTACCAATAACCGATGCATAGGGAACCTTACTCATATGCCCCTGCTCCTGCTCTGTCTTCTGAGACTGATCCTTAATTGGCCTGAAGTGGCTAACTAAGGGCGTACTTATAAATTTTGCCCCGTCCATATTAAATCTGCTAAGTACCTTCCTCACATATTCTTCTTGTGAGAGTCTCAAGGTCTCTTCAACTCTATCTCTCATGATTCTCATCCCAAGGATTTGATTGGCAGCTCTCAAATCTTTCATAGCAAAATGTTTTGACAGCTGCTTCTTCAGCTTGTCAATCTCCTCGATGCACAACCCAACAATGGGCATAACATCCACATACAATAACATGATGATATAAGAATCGTCAAAGCTCTTGACATAGCAACAATGATCTACCTCCAACCTGGTAAACCTAATACTCTGTATGAAACTGTCAAACTTCTTGTACCACTGTCTTGGAGCTTATTTCAGACTGTACAAACTCCTTTTCAGCTTACAAACCCTGTCTTCCTTTTTCTGTACTACAAACCCTTCAGGTTGTCGTATGTAAATGTCTTATTCCAATTCACTGTGAAAGAACACAGTTTTGACATCTAACTCCTCAAGATACAAATCCACAGCAGCTACGATTCCCAACACCGTTCTGATTATTGTTAAATTCACAACTGGGGAGAAGATTTCAGTGATGTCAACTCCTTCCTTCTACTAAAATTTCTTGACAACCTACCTTACCTTGTAACGCCTACTATCGTCATGTTCTTTTTTCACTATGTAGACCCATTTGTTATGTAAGGCCTTCTTTGTATCTGGCAATCTTGTTAGCTCCCACGTCTGGTTTATCAGAAAAGAGTCCATCTCATCTTTCATTGCTAACTCCTACTTCATTAAATTCTCAATCTATAAGGCCTCTGTATAACTCTCTAGCTCACCACTGTCAGTGAGCAAGATATAGAACAAGGATGGTGAAAACCGTTGTGGCGGTCTGATGCTCATGGAAGACCTTCTGACTGTCGTCACTGGCATACTGTGCTCCATATGTGGATCCACATTCTCCATGTCCTCCTCATCTCCGTTCTGTTCGGCTCTCTCAGAAATGTCATCCAAGTCAATGAACTCAAATTTCTTCGCCTCTGGCATAACACTTTTTGTCTCTGTCTTTGACATATCCTTATACAACACATATTCATTGAAAATCACATTCCTACTTCTAATGATCTTTCAATTTTGATTATCCCAAAATCGGTAGCCAAACCCATCATCACCATAGCCAATAAAGTAACATACTTTAGATTTTGATTGCAACGTATTCTTAACATTAGCATCTATGTGAACATATGAAGTGCAACTAATAACTTTCAGAAATGATAAATTTACCTCATTTCTGCTCTATACTCCTCTAGAACCCTGGAACCCAAATGCGCTGACGGTTCTTGATTCAGAAGATAAGTTGCTGTGTTTATTGCATCAGCCTAAAAATACTCAGGAAGTCTAGAATACAGCCTCATGCTTCTGGCCCACTCGTTCAGAGTCCAGTTAATCCGTTTAGCCACGTCATTCTATTGTGGCGTGCTTGGAATGGTTTTCTCCCACCTGATTCCATTACTTGCATAGAATTTCTTAAAACTACCGTATGTGTACTCACCTCCATTTTTTGACTTCAGACACTTTAATTTCAAATCAATCTCAGTTTTAACCAAGGATTTCCATTTCTCACACACGTCAAATACATCAGACTTATTCTTTAGAAAGTAAACCCATACCTTCTTGCTGGAGTCGTCAATGAACGTGACATAATATTGTGAGTATCCAAGAGATGCAACTGGGGAAGGTCCCCATAAGTCTGTGTGCTCCAACTCTAAAACTCTAAACTCTCTGGCTTTGGGGTCCTATTGCCCTTCAAAAAATTGACATTCCTCTGTTTTCCAAAAATACGGCCTCCATACAGATTAAATTCTACAAACTTCAAACTTGGTAATTTACATTTTGACTATAAAATTTTCATTTATTTCTCAGTCATGTGTCTTAACTTCTGGTGCTATAAGCTTGTGTTTGCCCCGCCATCAGCGACTGCTACTGTGCCATTTGTACTTGAAGTCATGTACAAGGTACCCGTCTTTATTCCTCAAGCCACTACCATAACTTCATTGGTGACTTTCACGTACCACCAACAATCATTACTAAGTGCCCTTCACCATCAAGTTGTCTAACTGAAATTAAATTCCTCATTAATTTAGGTACATATTGTACCTTGTGTATCTTTCACACTGACTTATTCGATACTCTGATTCTGATGTCGCCTGTACCCACGATATTCAACGTCTCCCCGTCTGCCAAATACACCTTGCCAAAATCACCGGCTACATAGTTCACGATGATTTTTCAGTGTGCCATAGTGTGAAAAGAAACCCATGAATCCAATACCCAAGAGTCAATAGGGCTATCCACTGATAGGAGTAAAGCATCATGAACTTCATCTGTTATAGCATTGGCCGACTCATCGTCGGTCTTCTTCTTTAACTCCCTATAGTTCTTCTTGATATAATTGATCTTGTCATAACCCCAACATTCTGGTTTCCATCCAGACCTAGACTTACTTCTGCCTTTTTTGGACTTCAACCTGCTTTGATTTTAATTTATGTCAGTACTTCTACCCCGTGCTTCAACATTCAATGCCGTATCAGCATTCAAACTAGAGATGAACACCTCACCCAAATGCCTCATACAAACCTCCTCGCTCAATATCAGATCCTTGATGTCGTCGTACTTTAATTTATTCTTCCCGGCAGAGTTACTCACTGCCATTCTTATTGCTTCTCAATTGTTTGGTAGTGAAGCCAAAACAATCAAAGCTCCTGATCTCATCATCAAAATTGATCTCAACGGAAGACAACTGATTCGTGATAGTGTTTAACTTGTTCAGATATTGTGCAACCGATGTACCCTCAACCATCTTAAGATTAAATAACTTTTTCATAACATATACCTTATTGTTCATAGATAGCTTCTCATACATACTTGACAATGATGCCATCATATCAGCCGTAGTCTTCTCCTTGATTGCGTTGTGCTCTACTGACCAGGAAAACGTCAATTGGATGACTCACAGCACCTGTCTATCAAGTAAAGCCCATTTCTCATCATTCATGTCCTTTGCTTTAGAACCTAAGAGCGGCAAGTGCAGCTTATTCCCATATAAATAATCTTCTATGTGCATCCTTCAATAACTGAAGTCTGAACCATCGAACTTCTCAATTCCTGTCGATTTTCCTTCTTCTATCATGTGTTCTTCAACCTTTTAACCCGGAGCTCTAATACCAATTGTTAGGAATTAAAACGCAATTACTAATTCTGCTCAAGAACAATAACGAATTCACAAACCACAAAATAGAACAAAAAAGAAAGAAATAGAGACAATTACATGCAATACACAAGAATTTACATGGTTTGCAAATCATGCCTAGATGCATGGGATCACACTTTCTCTATGTTGCTTGAAAATATACAAGGAAAGAAGGTCTAGGGAAGAGAGTATACAAAAGAATAGAAAAATATGAAAAACTTATTACGGTTGTTGCAACCCTAGCGACCTATAACATGGTGATCCTCGCACAGACCGCTCGAGCAGTTTGGGACAAACCTTGGTATTTTGCTGTAGACACCCCACCGCTCGAGTGGTATATTTACCGCTCGAACGGTCAACCCAAAAACTTGGATTTTCTTCACTCCTCTAACACACTGCTGTGGTGATTGCTGTAGTTGTGCAACATGCTGCTCATGCTGTGTTGTGGCTCTATTGAGCTGAATTGGTAATTTTATTTTTCGGCATTAATGCACACTCTTCATCAATTATGTGCATTTACTCGAACCCTGTGCCATCAACTTGATCAGTAAGTGCAGGAAGAGTTGAAAATCTTTTTGCCTTCGCGATTGATTCTTGGAAGAAAAAAAAAAAACTGACTTAAACCAACTGTAAAAACAGACCTTATAACAATCAATATGACTCAAGCAACTACAAGAAAATAAACCTATGAGGCTGTTATTATCGCTTAAATTATAATTTTTAACTTGTAATTCAACAAAAAATTTAAAAAATTTCAAATAAGTATATATATAGCTTTTTACTTATAGTTTCTAATTCTAAATCAATAAATACAAATTTTACTATTTTAATTTATAAATTTACAACTTTAATAAGCATATGCAACTTTTGCTTAAATTCATAATCGTATTGTTTCAATTATAATTTATAAGGTTATAATTTAAGTTACAACATGCATCATCAATGCAGGAGAATGAAGTGCAAGAATTGGTTCTATTTTCTTAACTGAAATTAATAAACTAAAAACAAATGAAAAAAATGAGATCATTGCATTGTTTTTTTTTTTTTTTTGTCTTCATGGGATATTTTTTAAAAACATTTATCCTATTGATTTTAAATTTTTAAATTTTCCAAGTTAAGAGAAATCGAAAAATCAAAAATATTGGCAAAGAATTAAAATTTCACTAAAAATAATATAAAAAATCTAAAAACGAATTGAAACTAGCTAGAGCCAAAGGGAAGCTAAATTCTTGATGAGAGAATTTCTTTATTAAATATAATTAATATTGTTAAATTGTTAAAATAATATTATTGAAACTAACAATGCACTCTATAATATGGTTGCAAGTGGCAAAAAAATCTATTTCCTTTGCCTATTTGGTCATTAACTTTCCGTGGTTGTAGCATTAATGAAACTAAAATGACAAAAAATTGAGAAATATTTAAAAATAAATTACCATGCCATTAAGTGTACTAAATTCTTTTCAATATTTGAGTGTTCATGCATGAATGATAATTTTTTCATACGCTGCATCAATATAATTAAGCAAAAAATATTACGCTATTGTTTTATTAATATACACGAGACTAATAACACGAGAAATTTTTTATACACGAGATAATTTTCTTGTGTTTTCCATCAATACATGAGAAATTTCTTGTACTAATCGATTAAAGTTTCCCAATTAATCTTTCATAAATTTTTTTTTGTACATCAATAAAATAAATGAAACTCTTGTTTTCAAACACTTTTTGCTAATCATAAAAATTCTAAAAAGAAAAATAGAGTCATTACTGTGATTGAAATAAACGAAACTAGCACACTTTGTTTGTTTTTATATATTCAATGTACATTTTTGATAGATTTCAATTTGTAGATTACAAAAATATGAGGTTAATAAAAAATAAATATATATAATAAAAATTAAGATATTTTTAAATTTATACTAGAAAAGTAATAATCAAATCATCTAATTATTCTTATCAACGCTTTTAGCTGAGTTTAATTGAGTAATGGGCATTTATTTTTGTCTTTTCTATTGAGGTGGGCCCTAGGTGGGTCCTATCCCTCGACTTACATTGAATCGTTTTGTTAATTGAACTCGACCATTTGCTTCGATGCATGTATACTTTTTTTAATTATAATTTAAACACTGTGGAGGCAATAGATGAAAGCCTATCTTTAAAAATTTTGATAAAATAGACCATTAAAGTAAAAGATCATGATAAAAAAAATTTTAAAAACAAAAATATTTTACATAAAATTTGGCTTATTAGTTATTTTGACTTTTTTTTAGATTATTTATATTTTAATCAAAAGGATTATCTTTTCGATTTCTCTCTACCAGGGTCCTGTTTGGGCAAATATACTTATTGACTTATTTTTACTTATTTTAGCTTAAGAAATATAGAATTTTGCTTATTGATTTATTTTTACTTATTTTTATCCTTTCTGAACTATTTTTTATATTTTGATTAAGAAATTTTAATTTTTTGGCTTGTCTCGATGAGACGAGTCTAAACAGTATAATAATTTAATTAAATAATAAAAAAATTTCATTAAAAATAAAAAATTTATAAAATCAAATAAACTAATAAACCAATAAATCGATAAACTAAATTCACTCATTTAGGGCCCAAAGCAATCATAAAGTACGATAATTTAACGAAATAATAAAAAAATTTACTAAAAATAAAAATAAGTCGTTACACCCCCAAACACGGTAAATTAAAAGAGTAAATCGGATTCTTAAACGATGAGCCCAACTAACATCTCCGGCCCATTTGGGTGAATATTACAGAGCCCTTGTTGGGGACAACTTAATACGCCTTTTTTTTTTAACAAAAATAAACCTAAATTTTTAAGCTATATTATGTGGTATTCTAAAAATGCCCAATAACTTTTTTTGACTTCTTTTTAATAAAAAAAAAACCTATTTATATTCCAAACTCTTAAATTTTTTAAAAAATAAAATAATTATAATACATTCAATTAAAAAATCAACTCTATTTTAAAAAAATAAAAAAGTCAACTAATATCTTAAAAACTATAATTTAAAAATAAGAAATAAAAACATATTAAATATTTCAAAGTTAAAATATTTAAAAATGGGGTGGCTTCTTTCCACCCCAAGAGTAAACGGAGCTCCAGAATGAATGTGGATGAATGTCATTGTTAATTTCTTTTTCATTTTTAAACACATAATTTGTTTAAATAATTAAAAATATTTAATCAACTTAATTTTTACATACATAATCTCTATTATAAAAACAAAAAAATCAACTAATCGAATCGTCCAAATGAAACCATTTGTGCCCAAAATTAGCCCAACCATACTCTTAACACTGGTAGCTGAACCCTTCAAAAATTATCCATGCACCATTACATGATAGTGTCACACTCCCTTAATAGAACTCAACCCCAAAGACAACAGAAGCTGCTCTCGTTTATATACTGCATATTATTTTTATATTTAAAAATTATAAAATTAGAACATATTTATATACTATACATTACTTTTGTACATTTCAAACCCTCCCTCATACTGAACATGCTCACTCGACAACATCTACCGAATGCAAGCTAAAAACACGCACCACCCATCAATGGTATTCCAACTCCAATGTCATGTTACACAATTTTAGATAAAATTCAAATCCCAAAATCTAACTGTTGAAGTAAAATTACTAACGCTTATACAATATATATATTACTTTTCTAATCAGGCGCTAATAGAAATTCCCTTCACAGATATACACACCCACAAAATCTATAACAGATGCAGGTGAACAACTGCTTCAGGGCAGATTTAAACATCCATGCAATATTCATACCATTGTTGATTTAATTTCTCAGGGTCACTATTTTCTAACACTACAGCTACATTAATAAACACTACCATCCCACGATTCAAATGCAGGGAGGCCAAAATACCCATCTTTGCGCACCCTTTTACTTGAATTCCATTAAAACCTTACAACATCTTTGCAAAATCATCATCCCCATGGAGTTTGCCTCTTAGCAATTGCCATTGGTGATCAAGATAATCCTCTCGGGCAAAACGGGTTATCGATCCTTTTTTACCATTTATTATCTCGTTCAATTACGCTTGAAATAATCGCAAGATTAACCCACAAAATCGCGAATCATCTGACCTCCGAAATGGTGCCTAAGCTGATGTCCTTGTCGTTGCAGTTGCTGCTGCTGCTGCTGCGAATTGTCTGCACTTTGTCTCAGACCCAACGTGAGAGAAACTGCTCCGAGTCCCCCGATCTCCAGGCCACTTCCTTGGTACGGCACGAAACCCATCATCGAACTGTCCATGGCAGCAGGGATTTGACACTCCACTCTGGGCTGTTTCTCCAGATTCCATGTTTCTGAATTCTGCCCGTCTCCCGTTCCTTCTATGGAGCCAACCTGTAAACACTCAACTTGCTTGCTTGACATTGAAGTCGTAGTGAGCTTATTGGGAGCATGATCGTCATTTAACCGGCTGGCACCTTCAAAACTCCTGGATTTCCCATCCTTTCTGCCTGCATTTGGGTTTGTTTCGGCCAAGCCTTTGGTTTCGAGGGTGTGTATTTCTTCGACCATGGGTTTCCACAGCCGGACCCGGGCATTAATGAACCAATTCGACACCTGCATTCATCAATCGTTGAATAAGTATCAATTGTTAAGAGTATTCAATCCCGCATTGCTTGGGTACAAAATGAATGATAATTTAACATAATGTCAAGACCTCTCCACTCAAGTTTCATCATCAATAACGCCACTCACTCGGTAGTGCGTCCCAAGATATACCCATGCCTTTCTGATGGCAATAATTATCAACTATAATAATGAGGTTCAAATATTCTTATTTCTGACCCCAGCGAGGCGATTATTGGACACGAGAAATTAACAAAAGCAATGTGGGTGAATGGATTTTATCAAAAGTCAAGTTTGCATCAACCCCCAGCTATTGAAGAACCTCGAACTCAACAACAAACGAGGGAGGTGACCATACCTGGTTCCGAGAGAGACCAGTTCGAGTAGCCAACATATGCTTGTCCGTGTCAGTTGGATACCTGTGTATAACAAATGAAAAATATTTAATCAGATTACCACACTGCATGCATCCTCGTCCGTCCATGTACGGAAACAAGAGAGAAAGACTCACGGGTGAAGGAAATGTTCAAATAGCCAAGATCTAAGAATGGCCACGGAACGTTCCGGTAGGCCTCTCTGGGGCCTCCAGACATGCTGTTGGGGTTCGAAGAAACCCAAATTGCCCACACCAGATTTTGGCTTTGAATAGCTATGCTCAATGAATTTTAACCCCGATGACGTCCTGGTGTCGCCTTTACTACTGCTTGCACCCGTGGTGGGAGACGACAAGTCCTCTCCCAAGGCTTTTCTTATTCGCTTGAGCTGGTCCGAGATGGCATTCTTTAGGCATCGGAAGTGCCTCGAGACTGTCTTGAGTGCCAAAGAAACATAAGGGGTTGCAGAGCCAAGACCAGCCACGGATTCAAATGATGAAACCACCATTTGCATCTGCTGGTGATACTGTTTGTACCTTCTGCAAACCTGTAAGTATTTCAAGGGGAAAAAATGCAGGTTAACTAAATAAACTGCATTAACTCATTTTGCAGCAATATGAACTATGAAGTTCAATTTTATGGGCATTTTTCTAGAGTTTCTAATTGAAGATATAGTAACAAATCAATTCAGGGACGAACCAGATAACAATCCAGTTTATTGCCGCTCACTTACAAAAAAAATACTTCTAATTCATGTACAATCCTTATTCACCGACAAATACCATTATATCGTAACTTACAGTAATAAAGATGCCTCAAGAAGTATATTAATTATGTCCCTACAAAATAATCAACTATCCAACTACCAATGATTCAAAGTACGGAGCAATTTAGCCACATCATTGTGATAACTAAAAGGAGAATTGTTCTGTTCCTTCAGCCCTCATAGGCACTTGCTGTTATGGCAGACAATAAAAACAAAAAATGAAAAGAATAATGCAATCACACGCAAAACACAACATTGTAGTTCACCGGAAGAGGAGGGCAGCCCAGGGAATTAGATAGAGCACACAACTAGAACAAAATCCATGGAGTTGCGGCGATTTTCCTATGAAGGGAGACACTACAAAGCGAGATTACAAAACCCTAGCCAAACACAAGGAACATATATACCAAAAACCGGGGCAAAAGGGAAAAACAGGCCATGAAATTTTCCCTGGGGATGTTGGCCCAGGCATCCCCAAGAGCGCTGCATCTCGGGCCTATCAGCTTGATCCTTCGCTCCAGGGACTAAGTCTCACAAAAAAATTCCTTAAAAACCGTAGTGCTTCTGAGGCAGGTCGGGTCCTAAGTAGTGCCCCCACACAACCTCCACACACCTAACACTTGCCATGCACTAAGCTAGAGGAAACAGCGGTAGGAAGGGAAAGTTTAGAATTTATGCAGAGGTGTCAGCGAGTCTAGAATTACATATGGGGTTCTTTTCACCCTATAATGGGCCCTTCCACAATTGAAGCATGGCAGCTTATTGGAGTTTGAATTTTCCTTTAATAAAGCAATAGCAAAGAAGTGGTGTGTACTATTTGATTGAAAATGGTTTGTCATTGAGTCCTTTAGATATGAGATAAGCTTCTTGATATTTATTCATTAAAAATTGTGTGGCATAAGAGGGAATAAATAGCTTGTGAAAATCTCAATCATAGCGACATGCCTAAACGATGTAAAAGTGTGTAATCTATAGTTTTGCTTTTGGCACTCCCTGATAGTCAACTCCAACCTCAAAGCTACTCATATTTACTTTATTTCAAATTAGCCAAATCATTATATATAGACCAAAACAAGCAAGAGACTTGTAATGATCTATCCCCCCATTGAGATCAACCTGCTACCTTTACAGGGACAAAAAAGGCTAAAAAAAAAATCGATAAAATTACTTCAAGCTGCTCCGGAAATTCAGTTACTACTGACTAGACTCGATTGAGGTTTACCGATAGAGAATGTAACATTTTTTTCGTACCATCAAAATCTTATGATTCTTATTGGGTTCCGGAACTAAAATTAGGTAAATGGTGTTACAGTTGCATGGAAAGCACTTTACTAAATAACGCCCGGCAAATTTTGAACTTGGAAGAACTTTGTGATGAATGAATGCATAAGGGGGGAAACAAAAACATTCAAGCTGTCATCACAAGCTCGTAGTGTCAACTAATGCACCAATTCGAGTTACAAATAATTAACTGATCTCAAAGTTTGAGGGAGAAAAAGAAAAACTATACTTAATGTCGAAATCTTTGATATGACTCCAAACCATAGTAGTCAAATCGTGAGTTGAATTGTAAATCAAAATTGTAATTTTGCAAATCGTGAATCGAACTGAATCGAGAATTAGAAGATTTGGGGTGAACTACAAGGTTGATGTTTAAATTAAAATATATAAATTGATATTAACACAAAATTCTACAATAAGAAAATTATTATGTAATCTAATTGGGAAGGAAATAGCTCCATCACAAGGGGTTTTAGCACATATCCGACCAACCATGAGATTCCTTAAAAGTCATTATATATTCTATTTTGGAATTTAAAAGTTGTACCACAAATCTCAAATAGAATAAAATACAAGAGGCTAGACTAAATATAAAACATTTTAAAACATGTTTTGTATGCTTATTTAGTAAATAAAAGTTTAGAAAAAATGTTGTGGAATTGTTGAGTCTGATGATCAAACTCACACCATATTAAACTATATTCTTTCCACTAAAATAACAATAAATAATTTATACGAAATGATATTTTCATTTTAAACATCCTAAAAAATATTTTTTGACATTCTTTACCGAAAGGAGAAATAAGAGAAAGAGTTCAAAATTTATTGAATCCACGTATTTCTTGTTAAATCCTCCAATCGCCAAATGAACAATAAATTACACATGTTTATTTCTTATGTTCACAATGAATATACCAAGTGGTATTAAGGCATTTTCAAAAAAATAAAAGGAGGGAAAAGATATAAATTGGAGTTTCGAAATTTATTAAATCTAATAATCTTAAAAATTACATGAATCGTAAATAGTAAATCGACTAATCAATCGAAATCTGAATTGTAAGTATCACAAAATGGATTCGCACATATCCCGAACGATTAATACATGAATCGTGAATCAAATTGAGAATCAAATCGAGAATTGAATGATGATTCGTAAAATCTGATAACTATGCCCACAACTAAAACAAAATGTCAGGAGACGGTCTAAAAATGTGTCTAGGCCAATTGGAAACATTGCCAACCGGAAACTTGAGCTTTTCCCACGAATAAAATGATCTGTGACATTAATTTCCTCTCTATTTTTTTTAATGTAATTAAACTAGCAGGCAGATGCATGATGCATGAAGTCACTGCCTACTGGTTAATAAATAAAATTCGTATCAGGAATGAGCTCCTGATATAAGAGTAGGCGAAAAGTAGGAGAGCTTCATTGAACTAATTGTAACTTTTATAGCCAATGACCATAAATCCAAAAAACGAGTGATAATTGAATACCACAACATGAATAAATCCCTTGTTTTTCATGCAAAGTTGGGAAGGAGTGAAATTTTTATATTTCCTAAAAGAATACAAAATAAGAATAAGAAGATGAAGATGAAAGAGTAGTTAGCACATCACTTCCATTAAAAAAATTTCCTTTTCGCGAATTTTTAATTTTCTTTGCACTTCCATTTAGACTTCCTAGTGTTTAGGTAACATTCCTTAGGACCTTTCTCATTCTTGTAGCATCTTCAAGATGGACCATCTCACTCTTTATCCGTTTTAAGTTTTTTCTTTTATATATCTCATGGTGTCTGGTCTATCTTACGCGCACCTTGACTAATTATTGAAAACCAATTCATTAAATTTACAAGTATATAAATACAACATTAATCAATTTATCCCTTGTTGTCCCAAATGATACTTGCTCAAACTTCTAACAAATTCTAATTACGTTTAATTAACTTCTTCCTACTTCACTCTTGCTACTGATTCTCCTTATTCAACAAGCACTCATTCACTGAAGAGCCTATGATAAACCCTCCTCTCCCCTTGGTGCACCATTCAAATGGACTTCAATTATCTCAAGTGATTGGAAGCCCTAAAGTGCTATATATAGCAGTGTCAATATTTTACGGAAATCACAATGGGTAATGCAACATCCTAATGGCCCATTAAAACTTATAAGCATGAAACCAAGATTTAGTAGCTTGTGTTTCTACAGAGCTTGGAATCATACCATTTGCATTCTTTGCATACCTTATGTTGGGGACTAATTTCAATAATAATTTCACCAACAAGCCTCTTGAATCATGCACTAGCCACAAAAAATAGAAACAAGCACTAAAAACAACCACAAGACATGACACAAAGATTTTACGTGGTTTGGCATACGTTCACAGACTCGCACTTTCACTAATTTCTTTGGGAGAATACAAGAATAATATTTGAGGCTAAATCTATGAGCAAAAACTATGTTAGACACATCCACGGCCGCTACCTTACTAGGTTTAATTATGCAGTCATGTAATAGACCGATCGATCGATGTGAGATCAACTGGGATTGCTTGCAGTATTCTTGCACACTGATCGATCGGCTGTTTTTGTTTTGCACAAGGGTCGTGTTTGGGTATCTGTGGCGCTTTGGTTTGGATCGTCACTTTTCTTTTCTTTTCTTTTTTTTTTTGTACAAAATCCGTGTTTGAATACCCGTTTTTTTTTTCACTTGATTTTTGAAAAAAATCAAGAAAAACAAAAATAAGCCACGGGTCTATGCTACTATTGAAAAAGGGATCGGAAAATAAGGTACGACAGGTGAAGGTGTTAGGCACTCCTTTTTCCCAACCGTTAGATTGGCCTCTACTTCATCACATTTGGTTCTTGTCATAAATTTTCAAAAATAATAAATATAGAACAAGAGGTTAAAGAGAATCCACACAAAAGCAAACAAAAAAAAAAACAAAAATCCTATCTAAATGAAAAGAAAAATCAGTCATGCAATGTAGTTTTTGTATCTAACATGTAGCATTTATCATTTGAACAAAATCATAACAAATATACAAAGAGAACTAAAGGATCCTATCAAAATGAAAGGCAAAACCCTAAAAGGGACATGCTGCAAATTTTTCTGGTCTAACATACTACATATAGGGTCAATCAAAAGTTTAAAAAGAGTTATGGAGCATGATTTTTATTACTGGACTAACAGAAAGCTCATAGCCGTAACAACCACAAGTCGTGGTCGTTATAAATACAACCTAAACATCACAGCCGTGGCAACCAGAGGTCGCGGTCGTTACATATAGAAAACATTTACCGCGGCCGTGGCAACTAGAGGTCGCGGTCGCTATAAACGAGCAAATACAGGTCATGGCCGTAGCAAGAAGACTTTGCGGCCGTGATAACCAACATAAACAGAAAGGTTTTCGTAGTGTACAGTGTTTGAATGAGCATGAATACACAAAAAGGCATGATTTACATATTAAACAAAGCATAGTTAACATACTGTTGTTCATAAAACCACACTTATCTCTACATCATTTATTAGAGTTTCATTATATTCTACAATCTAAAAGAATATATACATGATTAACATGAATGAAGAAATGAATAACGAAAAGAAAAATAAAAAGACAAGTAACCCTAGTATGTCCAGTGAGTATCAGTTTCGGCATAGTATCGACGCTCAACAATATCACCTCCCTCTCTTATTCTACTGAAAACGGCGCCTATTTATAGGCATTAGAGTAGCACCGAAGTCCTCTGGCACGCTGCCACCTGTCCATAATGGAAGCTTTTACACAAAAGACGCAGTCATGAACATTGAACATTGCGGCCGTGAAGAAAAAGTACGAACCATTTAGAGTATGTCATCCAAAGGTCACGGCCGTTTGTAAAATCGAAGCACCAAGATGGCCGTGACATCCAAAGGTCACGACCGGTTGTAGAATCGAAGCACCAAAACTTCCGTTGGATTCAAAGCTAGAGAACATGAGGTTTTTGAAGCATGTGGTATTTTCTTGGGTTTTCAGTCGAGGTCTTGATTCTATAATTACTTGGAGGTATTATTTAGCGTAGCTATATATATTTTCATCATTGGAGAACACCTGCAGGGTGCCTAAGATACGACTTGATCAAATTGGGGTGTCTACACTCATACATCAGAATGAAGTAACTCTAGCCGTTTTGATTTTGAAGTCCCAACTTCCATTGTAAAAAAGCTAACTTTCCTATGTTTCCCAAATACACAGCCTTAACAGAATTCCAAATCAACTGACACAATTCCTGATAGCTTCCATTTCTGAACAATCACCTTCATACCCTTTTGACACATGTGACCAAGTCTTCTGTGCCGCATACCAACATCGATCCCAAATGCTGCTACTAATATCCTGTTGTAAGAACCCAAGAATAAAATGTACCCTTCTTTTTACTCTGGGCCAAAACTAATCACCATTTGCACATCTTTTAAGAATCTCTTACAATCGACGTGACATTCCAGATTATATCAGTTGACACTGAGATGTAATTCCATGTTAGATTAAATTCCATGTTAGACTAGGCACATGTCATACATTCTTCAACTCGAATATTGTATTGTTGGCTAATGTGCTTTGCACCTCGCCTTTTCTAACAATATTGCAAGCTCCATCGTTGCCTAAATATACCTTCTCGAGATTTTCCTTCACATAACTATGCTCCAAATCTACGTATATCCTATTAATACAATTAGAGACGAAAAATGAGTCCTTGCCATTTTCATCACCATAGGGTTTTTGCAAAAAATACCTTGTGACGAGAACGTATTTCCACGCTACAAATTTGACATTTTGTGACGAAGTATTTAATACTCAATAAATATTTGATATTTGCAACAAAATTGTCATTAAAAACAAAATAAAATCACCGTAATTAATATTTGGTCACAAAAAATTTAAAATACATTTTCCATAAAATTATTAGGTGACAAAAGAACCTCACAAAATGAATACAAATTGTGAAGATATTATTTTGTCACAAATTACTAAGAAAGCAACTCTCTAAATCACAACTAAGTTTCGATCCTAGAACCTACAGGTCAAAAGGTTCCCACGCTTCCATTGTGCCACTATGCCCTGCTCTGATTATTAAATATATTAATTATAATTATTATTTGGAATCGATTATCAACAAGATTTTCCATAGTTACAAGTTAAAAGGTTTATTGGATTATGTTATTGATACAATCACCCAGGGGATGACAATCAAATAAAGAAAAATCTTAATTTATCTCATTAGGAGTTTAGGATTGACTTTTATGTGAAGAGAATTTGTTTAATATGCTTGATTTCTTTTTCGATTCAAAATAATTTTGAACATTTATTCGAAATAATCCTGCTTACACTCATTTAATCACGAAATTGGGAAAATATCATTTTGTTTGAAAAAAAATAAATCAATAGAAAATAAGATAAAAATAAATGAAATTAATAAAACTTTACAACACTAAAATTGTTAAATTGTAAAACTTTCACTATTCTAATATTTTTTTGTGCAATTTTACACTAATTTAAATTTTTTTATATTTTTTAGGCCATTGTGTGGATGCACTTCGGACTACACGCCCTTCCCCAAGATTGGGTCCATGAAGATCATTTGTATTCATATAGGCCACCTTAACACAAGTTATCATACGAGATTAAAATAACATTCATTAAATCTGTCTACGGATTTGGGAAAACCAATTGATTTAGAAATAAAATGTTGTTTTATTTTTGACAAATCTCAACATAAAAAGATGCATTTTATGACTTAATATTCAATATTCAATGTGACGTACAAAAAGGGAAATCATTCAGTTTAATTTTTCGAAGAATCGTTTAAGAAAATTTGCTTGAAATCATTAATTGATTTAATTTTTTAGCCAACAAATATTCAAAATAAATGTGTAACTTTGACCAATTAAGTACAATAGATTAAAAACAATTATTTCCTTAAATATTTCAACTAAAACCAAAAGTTTCAAAAAAAATAAATTAAAATTCTTAAAGATTTTTCTAAAATCTGCTGTGAAAATATTTTAGATTTTTTAGAAAATACAAACGAATAGCAGTGTTTGTTTTTACTACAATATTATTGTTTTAATGATAAAATATTATCATCACCAATAATAAAATTATTTTTCATTAAATAAATTTTTAATTGTTATAAAAGAACACAAATTGGTAGACAAAATATTGTCATTGCCGATAATTAAGGACTGTTTCGTGACCACAAATAAAATTCGTGGCAAAAGAAAGCATTATGTGACTAAATATGATCCTCACCAATGATTAAAAGCCCTTTGCAAGGAAAAATAAAATTATGCGCAAAATAGATATCTAATGCAACAAAATATCTTTGTCACTAATAATTGATTAGCCTTTTGCAAAGAAAAATAAAATCAAAAGGACATTTTTAAAAAGGAAAATAAATTGAGATAATTACACTTACCTCCCCTGAAATTTAAACTTATTACAGGGACATCTTCTATGATCTCTGAAATTACACTAACCTCCCATGAGATTTAATTTTAACATTAATTGCACCCAAACTGTTAAAATTTTCGTTGAAATTTAACGAAAATCGCCCTTTCCA